>JAJQKJ010000090.1:0-86363 GCA_029574335.1 Rana kukunoris | reverse complement strand
GGAGGACCTCCATGACCTTGCTATGGAAATTCTGTCTCCGTAAAAATAAAGGCAATCAATTTCTTCAATTGTTTAGATGTACCCTCCACCGACGTCCCAGCAGTGCCTGCAGGGGCGATTTGGTAAGGTTTACCTGAGTTAAAGAGTATATTAAGTTGTACGTGCGTATCCAAAATCGCCTCACCTTTTGGCACATCCACCAAACATGGTACATTGTACCATCTGTGGCGCAACCCTTGAAGCACCGCGGGGACGCTCCGGGCACAAAAGTCGCCACTTTTGCTGGGACCATATACCATCTCATCATAACCTTATAATTAGCCTCGATCAACGAGGTGTTAATGTAGGACTTGGAGGCATGTAGTAACAATTTGTGCCACTCAGCAATGTCTAGTGTAATACCAGCATCTTGTTCCCATTTTTGCATATAGGCCATCTTGTGAATGCTAGGGGGCAGCATATTATACAGCAAGGAGATAAGGCCAGAGTGTTTCTCAATGGTCCTGCAAAGATGCTCCATAGGCATGAAGGAAGAGAGATCAGAGGTGCTATTCAGAGACGCCAAAAAATGAGCTATTTGAGCATAACAGAAGGATTCCAAGTCCGGAAGACCATACCTCTCTTGCAGGGCCAATTTTGACAAAGCTCCCTTATGATCGCAGAGATCAGCTATTCTCAGTAGGCCCTTATTGATCCACCATGAAAAATTCCAGGGACGGAGACCCGGGGGGAACAGGGGATTATAGAACAGGGATGCCATTGGCATATGTGGTGACTTAAACCCATGGGCGGAGGCTAGGCGATCCCAAAGGCTCAGGGAGAGAGACAGTGACGGGCATAACACAGAAGGTCTGTCCCTGTCTTTCAGCCACATAAGATGTTTGATCTCTCTATTCGGGATCGAGGATGACTCTATTCCCATCCAGAGTGGTCTTGATCGGGAGGTATGGAATCTAATCAGGTGAGCCAGTTGGGCAGAGTGGTAGTATTTAAGGAGGTCGGGCATTCCCAGGCCTCCACCCGATTTAGGGGTATATAAAGTTTTCCTGTTCACCCTAGGCTTTTTATGGTCCCATATATATCAGGCAGCACAGTGGTGCATTGAGTAGCACTTTCGCCTAGCAGCAAAAGGGTCGCTGGTTCGAATCCCGACCACTACACCATCTGCCTGGGAGTTTGCATGTTCTCCCTGTGTCTGTGTGGGTTTCCTCCGGGTACTCCGGTTTCCTCCCACACCCCAAAGACATGCTGGTAGGTAAATTGAATCTCGTCCAAATTGGCCCAGTATATATGTATATATGTATATATGTGTGTGTATGACTGTGTGTCCCTAGCGTGTCAAGATCCTACGGGGTAAAAATGACCGCACCAGCCAAGCAGACACTGGCTGGAAAAAGCGCCCAGAGGCGATTCAGTTCGCATGCGTTGCGCTATACAAGACATTCATTCATTCATAAATAGTCAATAAGTTTAGTCTGAAAATTCTTCAGGTCTTTGCATACTATTGGTATTGGGAGAGTCCTGAAAAGGTAAAGTACCTTGGGCAGTATAGTCATTTTGACCAAAGACAACCTACCGAACCATGACGGGGGTTTGTTCGACCACCTCCGAAGGTCTTCCAACAACTTACGGAACAAGGGGGGATAGTTCTTCTCATACAACGTAAGGAGAGTAGGAGTTAGAAATATGCCAAAATAAGGCAGAGCCTCGTCTTGCCAGTGGAAAGAAAAGGATTCTCGAAGAGCCCGAACTATGTGGGGTGGTAAGGATATATTGAGAGCCTGTGATTTAGATTGGTTTACTTGTAGACCCGTAAACAGTGCAAAGTCTCTCAACACTATATTAAGGATGGGTAATGAGGTGACTCGGGAGGAGAGGAGCAGCAGGATGTCATCGGCGAATAACGCACATTTATGCTCCTGTCCCCCTGCAGCCAACCCCTAGTATGTCTGGGTGTGACCTCATTTTAATTGCCAAAGGTTCCAATGCCAAAATAAATAACAGGGGAGATAGTAGGCAGCCTTGACGAGTACCCCGTCTTATGTTAATATCGCTAGACTTATATCCTTTAACTGTCAAATTAGCTGCAGGGTCACTATAGATCATGCGAAGCGTTTTTAAGAAGTGTAAGCCAAACCCATATCTCTCCAGTATAAAGAAAAGATACTCCCAGGACAAGGAGTCAAAGGCTTTGTGTAGATCTAGCGACAACAGCAAAGCCCCCCTTCGGCCTCCCCGTCCCACCCCGAATTCAGCGCAGATATAATATCGATGATCCTCCTAGTCTGATCTGAAGCCTGTCTGTGAGGCACAAACCCCACCTGGTCAGGGTGGACATATTGTGATAGGAATGAATTCATGCGGGTGGCCAAGACTTTAGTTAGCAGTTTGAGATCCACATTTATTAGCGATATCGGACGATAATTATTGCAGTCGCTATGATCCTTATTAGGTTTGGGGATGACATGTATAAATGCTCTATTTTCGTGGGGCGGGAGGGGAGAGGGGAACCCTTAAGCAAGTTATTGAAAAAGGCGCAGAGGTGAGGAGCCAAAACAGCCGCATACTTGCGGTAATAGTGGCCAGTAAACCCATCTGGGCCAGGTGATTTAGACGGGTTCAGGGACTTAATGGCCGCTAAAATTTCCTCTATTGAAAACTCTGCCTCCATCAGATCCACATGGTCTTTGGATAGGGTGGGAAGAGATATGTCGCGTAAAAAATCCTCAGCCTGGGCTTTGTCAAAATCCTTAGGGGGTTTATATAATTTGGAGTAAAATATGGAAAATTCTCGGACTATCAATTGGGGGTTGTGGGTGATCTGGCCGTCCATTAGTCTCAGCTTGGGGAGGGCAGGGTTAAAAGGTCTGGGGGTCAATTTTCTCGCTAACAGTGTGTTTGGCTTGTCTCCCAGGGTATAGAATCTATGACGCGCCCATCTAAGGTATTTCTCTGCCTTCGTTGTGAGACTCAGGTTTAAAGCCGTGCGTGCCACATCTATTTGGTTTCTAAAATCAAGGTAAGGGTTGTTCCTCTGTTCCTTAGTGAGGCGACGCAACTCTCCCTCCTGCTGACGTATCGTTTGTTCACGCTCTCGTTTAGCCCTCGAAGCAAGTCTTATCAGTTCGCCGCGAATGGTGACTTTGTGAGCCACCCATAACGTCGCCGGGGAGGAAGCCGATAACGAGTTATCTGTGAAGAACTGTTGTATGAATTTCTCGATATCTTTCTCTAATATAGGGTCGTTCAGTAATGACTCGTTTAGTCGCCACGACGATGGGCCAGATTTGGTCCAGAGCCCAGTCAAGACTACTTGGACTGAAGAGTGGTCAGACCATGACATAGGAAAAAATTTTGAAGACGATACAAACGGCAGCAGGGGGGAGAGCGTAAACAGATGGTCTATTCGCGAGTACGACCGATGGACGGAGGAATAATACGTATAGTCCCTATCAGATGGATGAGCGTCTCTCCATACATCAATTAGATCATAGCTATGTAGGAGGTGAGCCATCGCACTACTCTGCCTAGAGGCATGTTTCAGGAATGGTTTCCCAGGATCGGACTTATCAAGGATCCGATCCAGAGAAGCATTGCTGTCCCCGCCAAAAATTACATGCCCAGTCACATGAGGCATTATGGTTTCCAGCATTGTGCGGAAAAAGGACAATTGTCCTGTATTAGGGGCATAATATGAGAGGAAGGTAACCTCATTGCCGTTGACCTTCCCCGCCACCATAACGTACCTGCCCTCCTTATCCCTAATCACAGTCGTAGGTGTGAAGGGAACCTTCTTGGCGAAACATATGGCTACCCCCTTCTTTTTATCTAGTCCGTTAGACAGGTAAACTGACGGGTATTTCGCATTTAAGTAGTTCAGGGCCAAGGATCTGGAAAAGCGGGTCTCCTGTAAGAGAAGAACGTCTATCCCCATTCTATGGTATTGTTGGAAAGCCTTTGTGCTCTTAGCGGGTGAGTTAAAACCCTGTACATTATGTGTTAATATGGAATATTGCATGAGGAGTCTGTTAGCCATGATGGTTCGGTCTGTTGTACTCACGGTTTAGGAGCTTCAGGTGTCCACCTCCGGAGGACCCCGGAAGATGCGAATATGGTCCATCTAGGCAGGAGGATGCACCCAGAAAGGTATGAGCTAAGGAAGGAAAAGAAAGGGTCAGGTCAGAAGAAACGAGAAAATGCATCAAAATGTATCAAAAAGGAGAAAGTGTAACAAAACAATAAAAAAATAAAAAAATAAAAAACGCGCCTCAAAATCAGCGCGTCAGCAGGAGAATAAACTCCCATTAACCAGTGTGAAGTTACCTCCGCTCAAAAAGGGGGGATAAGTTCACCAATAGTGGCATGCATTTCCACCTCGGCCTGGCCCATTCGCGAAATGAGACAGACAGGTAGGATCAGCTCACCCAACCACACAATTGTAGTAAGAGGTATATAGCACTTATTCGGGGTCAAAGACCACCCAAGTGGAAAACAGTCTCGGAAACATAGCACAAACATATCTAAGTGTCCCTCCGGCCTCAGGCTCGGGTCCAGAGCAGTAGGGACCGATCTCAGGAACCTGTCAGGAGGGGAAAGAGGAACGGAAAAAGGGAAAAAAGAAAAACCAAACACGTAGTAGTTGGCATAACTCAAGTGTTCATGGGGGATCTTCTGGTTCTGGAACGGCCTTGTTGTGACCAGAGAGGAGAGACAGGTCTGTTCTCCATTTCAGTGACGCCCCGGGGGGTCTGTTGATCTGTGGAAATCAGATCCAGTGTTTGGAGCAGTTCTTCTCCCGATTGGAATGAGTTGAAGGAATATGACTTTCCCTTATACGAAAACGACAGCTTAAACGGGAATGACCAATGGTATTTTATGCGATGATTGATAAGATGACTCAAAAGGTGTTTGAGGGTTCTTCTCTTCTGGATTGTTACTTGAGAAATGTCCACAAAGACCTGGACCGGGTGTCCCATGACGACAATGTCTCCCCGTTGTCTGGCTTCCATCATCACCTTCTCCTTTATCCTATAGAAATGAGGCTTAACTATGATATCTCAAGGCAAACCGTCTGACCTGGGGGCCGCCAGGGCACGATGTACTCTGTCTAATTGATGAGATGAGATGTCCGGAATCAACTGGGTCATCAGGGTATGAACAGCCTCCTCCACATCCACCACGGTCTCTGGAAGGCCCCGTACCCGGAAATTGTATCTCCGAGATCTGTTCTCAAGGTCCTCGATTTTTGCGTTGGCCTGGTCCAATTGATCTTGTAGGGACATAATCATCCTGGAGGAGTTCTGATTTACACGTTTGACCGTACCATCAGGAAAAATCAAGCAAGAAAACAAACAAACAAAAAACTATCAACCAAAAAGTCTCACAAGCAGTCACCAAAAATCACTTTCAAATATCTTCTAACAAACACTAGATCACACAGTCCACAAATATCACAAAGACGAATCACAACGCAACTAACAACAGAACAAAAGCACCTTGCTGTATAGGGAGGGATACAAAGGGACGTACTTTTGCAAAGGAAGTGCGTTTCTGTCTGTCTATTTATGCTGTCTGCGCAGTTCACTATTTTGCCCTAGTCCACTTCCAATTTCACTGATTGCGCCGTTCCTGAGTTGTGAGCATGCGCACAGAGGTGCTGACCATGGTCTGCTTCAAGCGCGCATGCGCGAGCCGGCCGGCCCTTCATTTGCATGGGGTCACGGCTCATTTCAATGTAACACGCATACGTCCTTCCCAATTTGTATTACTTCGCCTTGCGCCTCAGAAATAACGTTGCGCAGGCGCAAATTTCTGCGTAAAACCGACGAGAATAGGGTGATTGCGCCGCTACATTGCGCCAGTCTAACGTAAAGGCGGTGTGCTACGCCGGTCCAATAATGCGCAGATGTACGCGAATCTGGCCTGCTGTGTGTTGTAGGTCCACAAAAGTAATTAGGAGAAAAGTACAGGTATTTTTCTGTAATTGCGTGCCATGGTCTTTGAATAAATAAAACGCAATGCAAAACTTGCATGGACTGCAAAGATGTACTATTGTTTTTTTGCTATGACATACACTTCAATGTTATTGTTTCTAGCATTAACTTTAAATTATATTTGGCTATAGGTCAGGAGCAGTATATTTGCTTGTTACATGTAATTTATGTTTCAGCTCTTATTGGGTGCAATTATGTTGTTCTGCTAGGATTGATTGAAATGGCATATGTTGTTTATCAAGGATTATTAACCTGCAATGTCTTGTATACAGATAGGCTCATAGATAGATAATAATGCACAACAGACAAATAAAACATTTGAAAGCACATCATTTGTTTGTTGCTGGCAAACAAAAATCTTCCAGTAAAAATATGAGAACATTTGTTCTCCGTTCCATTCATGAGATATCAAGACGCATACTGTCTGTTGCAGTCCACTCTATACAATACATAATGACTCCTTTACTCCTGTTATAGCTTTTACCAAGAGCCAGAGCAATGACTTAAGATTTCACCTGCTGAAAAATTTGACATTAAAGAGACCTAGGAAATACAGTGATGCTCTGTGAGAATCTTGGAATGGGTATACTTTACAGCACCAATAACTGTAAAAACAATAGAATGTACAGCATGGTCAGTGTCAAGAGCTGTAGGTATTGGTACTTTCAGCATTATGACATACACCTTTTTTTTTCATTTGTTACACAGTTAAAAAAAAAATTCAAGCAATAGTTTAATTGAAAACATTTTCCGAAATATATTACTTTATCTATCAAATACAGAATCTGATATGTATCAGGTGAAATAAAAGTTGGCACTGTTTGTAAAGTATTGCACATCTAGAATGTTGTGGACAAAATATGATCCTAATACATCATCTCCTACTGTGCAACAAAATATACATATTTAAACAGGCGAGAAATGTGCCAACAATGAAATATTAAGCCATTTGTGAAATCTCTCCCCTGCAATTGTGGAAATATGTAGAATGTTCTGAATTTAACCTATAACCCTCAACTTAGTAAGTCATTTATCTAGTGTGCAAACTCCACTTTAACATCTAAAGAAGAGAAAATGTATTTATTAGTTGTGTTTTATGATACCTAAAAAAAAAAAGTCATCTCACAGCTGGTTTTTATGAGATCTAAAACAGGAAAACTGACACGTTTTACAGAGAGGAGAGATTGCAGTGAAATGCATCCATGAGTCTCACTTCACTTGCTATAATACTTTTTAGTTTAATGCTTGCAAAGAAAAGAATCACTTTAGGGTACACATGATGTTGAAAGATGTTACAAATTATAATTGAATCAAGCTGGGGAACTACTTCTGAACTTACAAAATGTTCTTTCCTCCTGACATTGTTTGAATTTTCATATGTGCCACCCACAGTCTAGGCTTTCAACACTGTCAAAAAATAATACAAATGCCAAAAGTAAGTCTATAGAATTAATTGGCATAGACTTTTTCACTGATATAAACAAGGCACTGCATTTTATATGGAACAGTTAAAAAAAGATGACCATATTAACCCAGACTGTTTTTCTTAGAACCTCTGAATTAAGGAATTTATCATTTATACTGTACAAATATTATAATGCATACAGTGCAAAACCATAAAACGCAGTAATCTCACTACTGGCTCGGATTTTGAGGATAAACCATTAATGGCAAATAGAACTCCCTTGTTGTCCGTATGGACCAGTATTCTCTTGTTTTCAAAGAATTCTCTCCAGATCACTACAGAGACTATGACTGGGAACTATTCCAGGAGGACCAAGTTTTGCAAAATTTCCTCCTGCAACCATTCCTTATGCCACGCACTGGCACACCAGTGCCCATTCAAGAACGCTCCGAAACCCGCAGACCCGGCTGCGTCTGTGAAGAATTCCACTTGGCTATTAACCACAAAATCCTGCTGCCATACTGTGGAGCCGTTAAAATTGCTTAGGAAAGTATTCCTTACCCTAAGGTCCTCCTTCACCCCTCTTGATAGCCGTACATGAGCCCGCGGGCTCTTAAGGCCTCCAATGGCCAAGGAAAATCTACGAGAGAAAACCCTAGCCATAGGAATAACCCTGGCAGCAAAAGCAAATAGCCCCAGAAGCGACTGGGCTTCCTTCAACAAGACTTTTCTTCTGGATAAGAATGAATTTTTCTTCTGGTAACCTGAATTCCATACGTACCGAATCAATGATTATCCCAAGAAATTCAATCGACGTGGAGGGAAGAGAGGTCTTTTCGTGTGCCAAAGGAACACCAAAGTCCTCACAGATACCATAAAATGCTTGGAGGGCCTCGAAACATTCCGAGGATCCGCCCGTACCAGAAATTAAAAAAATCATCCAGGTAATGCAGTAGAGCCCCATGGGGAAACTTTTGGGATACGAGCCAGTGAAAAAAGGTTGAAAAGGCCTCAAAGTAAAAGCACGATAAGGAAAACCCCATGGGCATACATTTATCGAAAAAAAATTGCCCCAAGAAATGAAAGCCCAAGGAGTTGAAACCTTGGGGATGGACTGGCAATAACCGAAAAGCCGCCTTGATGTCGGCCTTGGCCAGTAAGGCACCTTGACCCATTCGTCTCAGGATGACCAAGGCTTCATCAAAAGAAGAATAAACTACTGGGGCTGTGATATCTGAAACCTTGTCATTCAGTGAGGATTTAGGGGGATAAGAAAGATGGTGTATCATCCTGAAAGAACCCGCCTCTTTCTTTGGGACTATCCCCAGCGGGGACAAGCGAAAATTCAGGAAAGGGGGGCATGGAAAGGGCTCCAGCTCCTTGGATATTTTTTTACTTACCACATTCATATGGATATCAACTGAAACTAAATTTTTTACCATCACACAGCCTGGGCCTTGAAAGGCCGGGACTAAAAAAACGTCCTTGAAACCATCAATTAGCAGAGCCGACTATCCTTGCTGACTGGCTGAAAGGAGGATGCGGCTGATTTACGAAAGCACCTGCTGGCTGCATGAGCACCACGGAGGGCAGTAAAGACAGCAGGTCCAAAAATTCGCCCCTCCAAGTTTTTTCTTTTGTTGCCTTAGGCAAATGAAAGCCCAATGGGGACAGGACGCATGGAAGGGGCTCCCTAAAGCAAGACTCACCCACTGTTAATGCTGACGGCCTTATAGGCAAGGAAGGATTAACAGTATTAGAGGCACTAGAGCCTCTCACAGCAACTGCTCTTTTTGTGTCCTGTAACGCGGGGGCACTTGCCTCCTGCCAAATAGGACCAACATCATCCAAATAATGTGTGTTATTAATTGAAAATAAATCACTATTGCCATCTTGCAGCATGTAATCAGCACCAGAAAATTGTGCCCTCTGGCATTCTGCATTACTCTGTAAATGAATGCACTGTTCTGCACCAATAGATTGTGCACCTGACAATTCACCATAATTCCTCACATTACCTGCACCGGACCCCCGTGCACTCTGAGTATTGTCAGCACCACTAGCATGTGCCCCTTGAAATTTCTGTAACATATTAGACAATGAACCAACCAATACTGACAGTTGTGAAACATCAGAAATAGATTTCTCACCAATAGGGGACACTGGCTGCTCGCTCGGCTCCATAGGTGTAAGGTGAGTAGCGCTGTCCCTCTTTTCTTCAGACCTGTTAACTGAGGAGAAGGAGCTGCTCTCTGACCCTTTTTCTTTCTGCCTGGCTGCTGCCTAGTTGCGCTTCCCACCGCAGCTGCACCTTTTTTCTGCACAGGAGGAGTGAGTGTAGGCTGTACTGAGGCGTTCCCTTCCTCCAGACAGCGGCACAGCCAATCCTCACCTCCACTGCTCTCTGCCCTCTCCATCAGCTGGTACAGCAAGGCTTCCCTACTGCTGACAGCGCGGCGCTCCAGCGCGGAGGAGACCGCCGCGCTGGAGCCTTTATATAAACTTCCTCCGCGCGGGCTAACTCCCGCTCGATTCAGCCAATTAGCTGCTTCCTCTGACCGCCAGTCACACGCTGTTGCCGCCCAGAAGGGGCGGATACCTGGGGATAGAAAACAAATCAGGAGAACCGTACGATTTGTACTTTCTCCTTTGAGCCAGCCCATGTTGGTCCAGCATATTGCTGGGACCTTTCATGGGATGTTGATTGTTTATTGATTGGTTTGCGCAAAAGTTATAGCGTTTACAAAATAGGGAATAGTTTTGTGGCATTTTTCTTAATATTTTTTTTTTTACTAGTAATGGCGGTGATCAGCAATTTTTATTGGTATTGCGACCTTATGGTGGACACTTCGGACACTTTTGACACATTTTTGGGACCATTGGCATTTTTATAGCGATCAGTGCTATAAAAATGCATTGATTACTTAAAAAATGCCACTGGCAGGGAAGGGGTTAACACTAGGGGGCGAGGAAGGGGTTAAATATGTTGCCTGGGTGTGTTATAACTAAAGGGGGGGTGGACTGACTAGGGGAAATGACTGATCGCTGTTCATACATTGTATGAACAGACAGTCAGGCATTTCTCCCCCTGACAGGACCTTGCGCGCCCCTATTGGCTGCTCAGCGAGGTGACGTATAGCTACGTGATCTCGCCCAGCAAAGCCGACCTGCCGCCATATAACTGCGGCGGCTGGTCGGCAAGCAGTTAAAGCTTACCTTATTCTGGGTGATTTCTGGGAGGGCACAGGGAATTGCCATTGAAGTGTAGACATCGCATAATTATTTTATAGCTGGTCCTCGACATAATGGATGAATAAAGTGGTATACGGTGAAAGGGATTTGTGGACCAATAAGACTACAGTTCTTCTTTTTTGTGAGTCCCATTATAAGTGTGGGGCCAAGAAACACTTCTTGAACTATGAGGGGTCTCCACTGGAATGGATGAGCATAAACCGATCTGTGTTTTTTTGGGGGCACAAACATTGGGCACAAACATTGCATTGGTCCACAATTGAATAAAAAAAAATATTCTATGAAATATAAATTTGAAAAAAGAATGGGCGTAACATTTGGGGATTGTGCCTGAATGCCTGGCTGTGCTGTGAATAAGGCATTGTAGGTACTGCCAATTTGAAGGTAGCCATACAGGATTTTCTTTTTCGAAAAAAGCCTTATCCTTCTTTACCTGAACGTAAACTCTCATCACGAAACATGTTGGATGGAGCTGAAAGCAGTGACGTCATGCCAGCAATGGATTCTGGGTTGTGTAGTTTTTAAGCCAATTTTTTGCTTTGCATTTTGTAAGCGTCTCTAACTTATTTTAATAAAGCCTACCTGCTGGATTTACACTACAGGATGTGTTATTTTGGAATTTTTACATGTGTGATATCTGGATCCTGTGGTTGTTCCATGGATCCATATGGAGAAACTGCTCTAAGAGGAAAGACTATCTCACAGGCTGCTGAGCCTGGGTGAAGATTTGGCCTTAATTAATCTTAGTGGCTTATGTGACACCCCACTCCTTGTTCTTGTACTTAGGCTTTCATCCAAGTGTTCTGCACGGCTGGTGCTCACACTGCTGGTGGTTTCCTGCTGCTCCTCAGAACTCCCCATTCTTTTTGTTAGGAGCTCTTCCTCCTCAGAATCAGTAACTGAACTGATGGTGTCTACTAGCTACACTAGAGGAAGTCAAATTGAAAAACAGAGCTGACCTTCTTATTAGCAGGCCCTCACACGATAGGGAACCGCCTGTGGTCCCTTTTTTAACCACTTACTCGGCCCAACATTTTAACATTAAGAATCTCATTAAAATACATTGGCATATTCTTAAAAATGACTCTGTGCTTGGTTCCACCTTACCCGCCACACCTCAGGTGATTTTCAGAGGGGCTTCGGCATTGAGACATAGGCTGGCCCCAAATGTCTTAGAACCATCCCCTGCCAGGATGACATTCCTTAATTCCTTCACTGGTTTTTACCAGTGTAGGAATTGTCGGGTCTGCTCTCTTAATGTATGTACACATAGACGCACACGCAATTTTGTTTCCACGTCTACACTACAAGAATTCAAGATTAAACCCTTTATAACTTGTTCTACTGAAGGGGCCGTTTATTTACTTCAATGTCCTTGTGGGCTTCAATATATCGGCAGGACTAAAAGACCCCTTTCAGTAAGACTGAATGAACATATTACTAATATTCTAGCAGAGTTCCCTAATCATTCAGTCTCAAAGCATTATCTTTTGGCCCATAACAAAGACCCCTCTAAAACTATTTTTTTGGGGATTGATAAATATACACCACACTGGCGAGGCAGCTCTTTGGTGAGAAGCATCTCTAAACTTGAGATGGCCTGGATACATAAAGTAAAATGTTATACCCCCCATGGGCTTAACATTGAGGTCGATGTGAATGCGTTTATAGATAACTCATAAATTTACTGTTTATCCACCTTTTTTTCTCTTCCTTTTTTTTTTGTGAACTTGATTCGAGTCAAGGTTGGGCCTGAATCTATGACGGTATCCTTATGGGAGTATGTCCATCTGTTGGGGTCTTTTTTCAACATTTTTTCAATAATTTTTTTCAACAATTTTTTAAATAATTTTTTCAATAATAAAAAAAGTCATTATTTTTTTTATGATAATCAAAAATTATTTATTTGTAATTTTTGTTTATTATATCTAAGATATGTTTTATTCAAATAATATATCTATAGAAATTTATTTTTCTTTATATTTTGAGATATCCCAGTGTGGCTTTATTGGACATTTTGGCTTTCTTTCTCTTTCCTGGTCACAAACATAACATAAATATAGTTTGAATACAGGTCTAGAATTTAATATTTATCTGTTCTGTTGTTATTCTAATTAAGAGTACCTTTAGAATAATTTTTGTACCATTATGTCCTTAATATTTTTTTTTTTTCATACGATCACATAACTGTATAGGTATGCCTTTTGTCCATTATAGGCAGTTTTTAATTTTTAATTTTTAAAATGTTTATTTTTAATTCTTGTATCAATTTATCATAACTAATCCAGTATCCCCTCTTTTAATTCAGATGGGAACTCTGTATTTGAGGAGTTAAATTATCCATCCATTTATTTTAATCTCTAATGGTCGTCATTATTGATATCCGAAGACCTGACTCAGATCGAGGCCGTACTTCTGTTATTGTATAAGGGTAATGTGTGTGTTAATATATTGGTCATCATGGGCCACCATAGTTGTTTACCTGGAGATCCTGACTCATAACGAGGCTTGGCTCCTGCTAATTAGCTTCATGTGTGACGTGGCAATATGCCGCCAGGAGACCTTGACTCATAACGAGGCTTGGTCCTGCTGTATTACTATAATACGCGATGCGTCAGTACATCGCCCGTTCCCCAGACAACTTCATTGTATGACGAAACGTACGTCAGGCAGGGAGACGTGCTGACGTGTGGCGTTACGGTCCATGAGGTTGGGCGTTCGTGAAAGCCGGCCGGATTATCCTTTTATGCTTTTAAGAAAATCATCTCTGTAAGTGCAATTTTTACATTAAATTTAATATGTTTTACGGGACATCACTATTGTGAGTTTTACTTCTTTCCGGGGGCCTATTGTTATCCACGGAAACTTGGAGGATCTTAACCATTGATGTTGGTGGCAGTTCCAGCTTAAAGGCCCTGGCTGGGGTTTCAGCCGCAAGCCCTATATGCTTGTCTTCTAGTAAGCTTGCATTTCTTATGGTGCTTACTGCTGGTGGTCTCTTCCATTTTTGCTTCACTGGTTTATACTCAAGTTAACCAAGAATATTGCAATTTTTTGGACTTTATTGCTTGCTTCATTCAGCACTTGGGACTGTGTTTATCAATTGCACTTATAGCTTTTCATATAAGTCATCACATAATTATCATTTATTTAGCGCAACTACATTCTGTTTTTCTTGTATTTTGGTGTGTATATCACTTTTTAGTTGCACCTCACTTATATTTTTTTGTCTTTATCTTGAGTTAATCTAGAGAATCTGTGTCCGGCAGTGATAATTCCCCGCTACTGTCACCTGTCATGTCCAGAAGGCCTCCCCACTGGTGTACATTGCTTTGGGCATGACATTCAAATTCTGGTAAAACTGTACTGTTGATACTGGTGTAGCGATGATTCAGTTTTCCAAAGAAAATCATTGCAAATTTATTGCAAAGTTTCATAACTGTAGATTTCTCCTATAACAGTACATCCTGTAGCAGAATGGCAGTACTAAGCTACAAACCTTCAATTAACAACAGTGTTTTCAGACTGCCATGTGAGTGCCTTCAGTATGCCATTGGGATACCTACTGTATACAACAAACTTGATAGGTTGCACAGTGGCTTACTGAAGGAGTGCACCTCTGCTGAAAATTGTGAGGCAGTGTCTTAAGCTGGCCATACACGGTTCTATTTTTTTCATTTTGCTAATTAAAAAACTGAACTGAACTGATTCCACCATCTACATATTTGAGGTGGATAGAGAAATCCGC
Source organism: Rana kukunoris (assembly GCA_029574335.1). NCBI lineage: Eukaryota > Metazoa > Chordata > Amphibia > Anura > Ranidae > Rana > Rana kukunoris. The sequence continues at coordinate 71,965 of JAJQKJ010000090.1, read as the reverse complement.
CCTGCTGTGTCATTGTATTCTGACAGTGGCACTCCCCACCAACAGAATACCCTGATCAGAGTTGAAGCTGAATGGCTGAATGCACTGATCAAGCAAAAATCTACTAACAAGCTAGTTCATGAGAAGTTAATCAATATATTAACTGGGGACCCGATGCGCGCACGGCCGCCGGGCACCTGCGATTGCCCAGTAACTGAGCAGGACTCTGGATCTGTGTGTGTAAACACACCGATCTACGTCCTGTCAGGGAGAGGGGACTGATGGTGTGTCCCTTGTACATAGGAACAACCATTGGTCACCTCCCCCCGTCACTCCCTCCCCCCACAGTAAGAATCACTCATTAGGGAATACATTAACCCCTTCCTCGCCCCCTAGTGTTAACCCCCTTCCCTGACAGCCACATTTATACAGTAATCAATGCATATTTATAGCAGGGATCGCTGTATAAATGTGAATGGTCCCAAAAATGTGTCAAAAGTGTCCTATGTGTCCGCCGCAATATCGCTGTCACGATAAAAATCGCTGATCGCTGCCATTACTAGTAAAAAATAAATAAAATAAATAAAAATGCTATAAATCTATTCCCTATTTTGTAGACCCTATAACGTTTGTGCAAACCAATCAATAAATGCTTATTGCGATTTCTTTTACCAAAACTATGTATATATGTAGAAGAATACGTATCGGCCTAAAATGGAAAAAAAATGCTGAATAAAAAATGATGCCTTTGAGTTTAAGTATCATCTTGATATCATTATTTTCAGCCAGCATTCATGTTAAAGCAATCCTAGCGGCTAATTAGTCTCTAGACTGCTTTTACAAGCAGTGGGAGGGAATGTCCCCCCCACCGTCTTCCATGGTTTTCTCTGGCTCTCCTGTCCCATCAGCCAACCATAAAGCTTATCAGAGACCATAATGGCTCCAATCATCTCTATGGCCTAAGAAACCGGAAACTATGAGCATTTCACGACTTCGATTTTGACAGATATAAACAGCCCCATTGGGAAATTGAGAAAGCTTTTATGATACCAATCTTGGGGTGGTCAGATGCTTTAAAAGCAGAGGAGAGATCTAGGGTCTAATACCCTAATTAAAAAAAAAAGAGTAGCTGTCACTATCTATTACTATCATAGGGAATATTTACATTCCCTGCGATAACAATACAAATTATAAAAAAAATAATAAAGGAACATTTTAAAAATAAAATGAAAAAGCAAAATAAAAAAAATAAAAAAAAGCACCCCTGTCCCCCCCTTCTCTCGTGCAAAGGCAAAAGCAAGCGTCTGTCTGGCGTAATATGTGTAAGGTTGCTGGTTCAACTAGACCCGGGTCTTAACCACTTTAGCCCCGGACCATATTGCTGTCCAAAGACCAGAGCACTTTTTGTGATTCGGCACTGCGTCGCTTTAACTGACAATTGCGCGGTCGTGCGACGTGGCTCCCAAACAAAATTGGCGTTCTTTTTTCCCACAAATAGAGCTTTCTTTTGGTGGTATTTGATCATCTCTGCGGTTTTTATTTTTTGCGCTATAAACAAAAATAGAGCGACTATTTTGAAAAAAATGCAATATTTTTTACATTTTGCTATAATAAATATCCCCCAAAAAGATATAAAAAAACATTTTTTTCCTCAGTTTAGGCCGATACGTATTCTTCTACATATTTTTCATTAAAAAAAATCGCAATTAGCGTTTATTGATTGGTTAGCGCAAAATTTATAGCGTTTACAAAAAAGGGGGTCGTTTTATGGCAGTTTTATTAATATTAATAATTTTTTACTAGTAATGGCGTCGATCAGCGTTTTTTTTCGGTACTGCGATAATATGGCGGACACATCGGACACTTTTGACACATTTTTGGGACCATTGGCATTTTTATAGCGATCAATGCTATAAAAATGCATTGGATTACTATAAAAATGCCATTGGCAGTGAAGGGGTTAACACTAGGGGGCAGGGAAGGGGTTAAGTGTGTTCCTATTTGTGTTCTAACTGTATGGGGGGGGTGGACTCACTAGGGGAAATCACTGATCTTCTGTTCATACATTGTATGAACAGAAAATCAGCGTTTCCCCCGCTGACAGGAACGAAAGGTATGTGTTTACACACATACCTCCCGTTCCCCGCTCTGTAACAAGCAATCGCGGGTGCCCGGCGGCTATCGTACCCACCGGGCATGCTCGCGGGACTCGGGGGCGTGCGGGGAGCGTGCCCGCCGGCCGCCGGTGGCGCGCGTGCACCCCCTTAGTGCCCGAAAAGTAGAGGACGTAGAGCTACGTGCTCCCGCGAGACAGCACCGCCGTCCTGCAGTAATATGACGGTGGGCGGTCGGGAAGCAGTTAAGGACAATTTGATTGTATGGAAAGTCCTCAATGCATTGCCAGTCAAAAACATCCACACGCACACATGGTATGTCCAAGACTCACTTTATTTCTCCTGCGTACTTGTACATAATCAAATCATACAAGAAGGGACGCCCCAGTCCCAGCCAATCATATCTTAGTTATAAGGTTATACAAGTAATACTCGTCACAATTATACATCGTGCATAAGCAATCTTCTTTGTGCCCTGAGGATAACTAATTTCTACTGCAGCCAATCTTTGTCCAGGACATTGTAACAATAATATAGCCAAGGTCCCTGGCTTCTCCTAGAAGCTCAAGGATACATTTTAAATACATTTTAGGATACAAGCATTAATCACTAAGAGGGAACTCTAACAAGCCTTATAATGCATTACTAATATAGGGGAACTATAGCCTATCAATCATCGATATCAATGGGGGAACTCTAACCGCCTTTCAATATGTAAACAGCAATTGCACCATGCATGTAAGGTGTCACCCCGAAGGTCAGATCGAGGGCAGTAATTTAACAGTAGACCTCCTCTGTAAATTTAAAGTGGTAACCTGTAAAGGCTTTTAAAAATGTATGTAGTTTGTCGCTGCTGCACGTTTGTGCGCAAATTTAAAGCATGTCGTGTTTGGTATCCATGTACTCGGCCTAAGGTCATCTTTTTTATTTCATCAAACATTTGGGCAATATAGTGTGTTTTAGTGCATTAAGATAAAAAAAGGTGTGTTTTTTCCCAAAAAAATGTGTTTGAAAAATCGCTGTGAAAAATGCTGTGAGAAAAAAATGGCCATTTTAATCTGTAGGGCCTTTGCTTTTAAAAAAATATATCATGTTTGGGGGTTTAAAGCAATTTTCTTATATATCACCATTCTTATATTTTTTCATGTAAACAAAAAGTGTCAGAAAGGGCTTTGTCTTCATGTAGTTAAGAAGAGTGGGTGATGTGTGATATAAGCTTCTAAATGTTGTGCATAAAATGCCAGGACAGTTCAAAACCCCCAAATGACCCCATTTTGGAAAGTTGACATCCCAAGCTATTTGCTGAGAGGCAAGTTGAGTCCATGGAATGTTTTATATTTTCACACAAGTTGCAGAAAAAAGTTTTTTTTTTGCACAAAGTTGTCAATAAATGATATATTGCTCAAACATGCCATGTGCATATGTGGAAATACACCCCAAAATACATTCTGCTGCTTCTACTTAGTACGGGGATACCACATGTGTGAGACTTTTTGGCAGTCTGGCTGCGTACAGGACCACAAAAAGCGTAAATTCCAGAAAATGTACCCTAGTTTGTAGATGCTATTACTTTTGAGCAAACCAATAAATATATGCTTATTGACATTTTTTTTTTTTACCAAAGACATGTGGCTGAATACATTGGCCTAAATGTATGACTATAATTGAGTTTATTGGATTTTTCGTATAGCAAAAAGTAGAGGAAATTACCATTTAAAGCAGGGCAGTGCCAAATTGTAAAAAGTCCTCTGGTCTTTAGGCAGCCAAAGTGGTTAATCAGCTCTGCGTTTTTTTTTTTTTTTGCGCTATAAACAAAAAATGACTGACAATTTTGAAAAAAAAAAAAATACTTTCTGCCATAAAACATACACAATAAAAAAAATTGAAAGAATACAATTTCTTCATCAATTTAGGCCAATATATATTCTACTACATATTTTTGTGTATATTAATTGGTTTGCGCAAAAGTTATATGGCCAGGTTCACGTACATTGGCGCATATATTGACCGGCGTAGCGCATCTCCTTTACGTTACACCGTCTCAATTAGGAGGCACAAGCACTGTATCCTTGTAGTATTTGCGCACAATTTTGCGCCGGTGCAACGTGATTTCCGAGGCGTAAGGCGGTGTAATTCAAATTGGGAAGGACGTGGGCGTGTTCCATTTAAATGAGCCGTGACCCCATGCAAATGAAGGGCCGGCCGGATTGCGCATGCGCACATGAAGCAGACCATGGTCAGCACCTCTCTGTGCATGCTCACAACTCAGCACGGCGCAATCAGTCTGATTGGAACTAGGCCCAGTCAACTTAGTGAGCTACGCAGAGAGCTTAAATAGACAGAGACAAACGCCCTTCCTTTGCAAAAGTACATCCATTTGTATCCCTTCCTATACAGCAAGGTGCTTTTGTTCTGTTGTGAATGAATGAATGAATGAAGAACTTATATAGCGCAGCACATGCGAAATAAATCGCCTCTGGGCGCTTGTTGTTCCTGTCTCCTTTGAGATCAAAAGAGATGAGTCTTAATCTTTCTCCTGAAGACTAAGTAGTTCTCCTCCAGCCGAATGCTGGCTGGTAAGGCGTTCCATAGTCTGGGACCTTGGACAGCGAATCTCCTGTCTCCTTTGGACTTGTATCTGGCTTTCGGTAATTGAAACCGATTTTGATTGGTGGATCGTAGAATACGATTGGGATTGTGAATTTTTAATTTTTCGCATAGATAATGGGGAGCATTCCCATGGATACATCCATGCGTTAGACAGAGAGCTTTAAAGGTGATTCTGTCTTTAACTGGTAGCCAGTGAAGGGATCTCAGTGAAGGTGAGATTGATTCCCAGGGTTTTTTCCCAGTCACAAGTCTGGCGGCCGTATTTTGAACGACGTGAAGACGAGCGATTTGGTACTTGGGGAGTCCGAGGTAAAGGGCATTTGCATAGTCCAGTCTGGAGTTTACAATCACTCCCACCACGACCGCTATGTCTTTCTTGGGAATAAAAGGCATGAGTCTGCGTAGTAGGCGCAGCAGATAGTGAGATCCGCTGACTACTGCCCCTATTTGTGCTTTCATTGACATGTCGGAGTCAAAGATGACCCCAAGACTTTTGACTTTGGCGCTAGGGGTGATGATTTTGCCCAGAATGGGCGGGGGGATCCAGGTTGTTGTCGATTGATTCCTACGCTTGGCGTGAAACAGAAGAAGTTCTGTTTTCGCTCCGTTGAGTTTGAGATAACTCTTTGTCATCCAGTCCTCTATCAAAGAGAGGCATGTCTCTAGGTTGAGGTGGTGATCCTTTTTATTGCAAATGCGGAAGTACAGTTGCGTGTCGTCTGCATAAGAGTGATATAGCAGTTTTTGGCTGCTGATGATTTCGAAAAGAGGACGCACATAGATGTTGAATAACATCGGCGACAGGGGAGATCCTTGAGGGACCCCGCACAATAATGTGCGTTGTTCAGAAGTGAAGGGTCCTAGCTTCACTATTTGCGATCGGTTTTCCAAAAAAGAGGAGAACCAGGATAGATCGCTTTCTGCGACTTTGGCTATTTTAGCCAGCCGAGTCAATAACAGCTTGTGATCAACTGTATCAAAGGCTGCGCTTAGGTCCAGCAGAACCAGAAGAGAAGATTCTCCTTCGTCTGCGGCCTCGAGAACGTCGTCCCATATCTTAAGCAATGCTGATTCTGTCCTGTGCCTGGGACGGAAACCTGATTGAAATGGGTCGAGTAAGTTGTGGGTATCTAGATGCTGTTGCAGCTGCTGTACCACTGCTTTCTCCATTACCTTGGAGAGAACATTTAGGCCTGTTATGGGGCGCCAGTTGAGTGGATCCTTAGGATCCAGGGTGGCTTTCTTCAAGATGGGTTGAATGAAGCCCTCCTTCAGCTGGGAGGGCATTATTCCCTCCCTGAAGGATTGGTTGATAAGCTGCGTGACAGGAGGTGCCAGGATGTTGGCGCATTCCTTCAGCAGTTTTGTGGGGATAATATGTTGTGTGTTCGCTTTTGTCGGTTTGTGACTAGTGTTTGAGATATTTGTTGACTGTTTTGTATATTATTGTTGACATTGTTTTTTGGTGACTGTTTTTGAGACTGTTTTGTTGATAGATTTTTGGTGATTGTTTTGTTGCTAGATTTTTGTTGATTGTTTTGTTGATAGATTTTTGGTGATTGTTTGGGAGAAAGTTGTTGTATGAATATGAGTGAAAGGAAGCGAAAGTAAAATTTTTCTTTGCGGGAGAAAGAAATTATTGCCTGGGCCATTATCCAATATGGGCGATTCCTGCACTGCCCGGAGAGTGCCAACACCACCCCGGCCAGGAAGGCTGAGATATTGCAGGCCATCGCAGACAAGGTAAATTTGTTTGGGGGGGAGACCCAGACGCGCCAGGGGATCACCAAGAAGATCAATGATCTACGGCATGTGGTCTGTGGGAAGCTGGGAAAGATTGCAGCCCATGCTAGGGGGCCCTGTTCGGCTGACAGTGGAGGAGCGTGTGGTGGCCCAGACCTTCAACAGGCAGCAAGTGGAGGGGCTGCCTGGCTTTGACTCCAGTCAGGAGGCCGTGAGGACAGGTAAGCTTTTTTTTTCTATCTGGTGTGTAGCATGTGTGGGGGGGGGGGATATGTGGCAAGTGTGTGGATCCTCCATGTTTTGTGTCACCTGTGAATGTTTCACCGGGACAACAGCCTGTGAAGACCCCCAGACAACAGGCCGGAGTCTGAGGAGGTTGAGGAGGAGGGGTTTGAGTTGGAGGAGGATCCACTTGTTATTTTTGGAGGAGATGTGCAGGAGGGTGCCCCTCCCACTCCTGGGCCAGGGGCTCCCCTTCTGGCCTGACCGCAGGTTCTGCCCGCCATCACCGGGACAACAGCCTGATGAAGACCCCCAGACAAGGCCGCCTAAACAAACTGAGTCCTCTGAGGAGGTTGAGGAGGAGGGGTTGGAGGGCAGCCGCCAGGTGAGGGGCTGCTCCTCCTTCCCCGGTTGGAGGAGGAGGTCATTTCAGGGATTTCCCCCCCCTTTTTTTTTTGGCTGGGCATTTTTTTTTTGCTGACATTTTTTATTTATTTTTCTGATTTTTGAATGTTGTCTCGGAAAAGGGGTGTACATTTGTGGTGGAGAAATTGGAGCCGTGGCGTGGCGTTGCTGCTAATTGTGGGCTTGTGCCTCTATGTGGGGTGTGTGTGCTTAAAAGAAAGGAGAATAAGGGGGCAAAAGAAGGATATTTTATCCAAAAACAAATTTGCGGTGAAGATAATCGTGCAATATGCACTAAACACTAACTCTACACTAACTCTACTTAAAAGAAAGGAGAATAAGGGGGCAAAAGAAGGGCGGTGAAGATAATCCTATTCCGATTATCTTCTCCGCCCTTCTTTTGCATCAGAGCCAATCAGAATAACTCGAATATTCGGCAAAAGGAATATCGCGCAATATTCCTTTTGCCGAATATTCGAGTTATTCTGATTGGCTCTGATGCAAAAGAAGGACGGAGAAGAAAATCGCGCAATATTCCTTTTGCCGAATATTCGAGTTATTCTGATTGGCTCTGATGCAGCATCAGAGCCAATCAGAATAACTCGAATATTCGGCAATATTCATTTTGCTGAATATTCAAGTTATTCTGATGCAAAAGAAGGGCCGAGTAGCTGATGCGATTCTTTTATGTTGCCGAAAATTCGCAATGCGAATTTTCGGCAACATAAAAGAGTCGCATCAGCTACTCGGCCCAGGGTCTCTCTCTAATCATACCAGCAATGCTTTTAGACGTCGATGGAGATCACTAGGATGTGATCTGTTTTAAAAATAAATTTGAAAAAATACGAATATTCGCCATAGCGAATATTCGCCGCAATATTCGAGTTATTCGCGAATACTCGAATATGCAATATTCGTAGCGAATATTCGCAATGCGAATATTCGTAAGCAACACTATGTGCTAGGGACCACAGTAGTGTGCATACATGCATTCTCATTGTGCCATGATTAAAGTGTGTGTTTAACGTGCAAAGATGCCTAATGTGAGCTGTCTCCTGGCTGCTCTTCCCTTATAAGATGGGGTAGCCTCGGTTAGGGGGAGATTGTCTGGTTCGGGGGTCAGGTCATCACATATGTCAATCTCCAGGCCCTTTTTCACTGCGAAGTTGTGCAGCATGCAACATGCACCGATGATCTGACATACAAAGTTTTGGGAATACAACAGGGTACCCCCAAACTTATCCAGGTATCGTAAACGTGACTTCAGGAGGCCAAAGGTGCGCTCCACCACTGCACGGGTTTTGGCGTGTGCTTCATTGTATCTTTCCTCTCCAGGGGTTTGGGGGTTCCAGAAAGGAGTCATGAGATGGGGTCCCAGTGCATAAGCAGAGTCACCTGGAAGGGAAAAGACAGGAGGATGTTAGTAGTGCATGTGCCCCTTGTGATTTCTGCATCATGGGGGGGACAGTCATGCCTGCCACCCATGTCACTCACCAACCAGCCAGCTGTCCCCATACATGTTCTGATCGAATTCCATTGGGATGGGGCTCTGATTGTATATGTAGCTGTATATGGCTGGATCCGGGGTGTTTGGCACGGACGTGCCATATGAGGCATTTGGCATCGACTATCACCTGTACGTTGATGGAATGCCAGTGCTTCCGATTGCGGTATATGTGCTCTGTCTTACAGGGGGGGGGGGCTGGAGTGCCACATGTGTGCAATCAATGGCCCTCACGGTGCGTGGGAATCTGGCAATTCTGTAGAAATCTGTCATTGCTTTCAGCCGCAGGTCCTCCTGGGTGGGTTTGATGATTTGGTTGGCCATGCATCTGAGAATTGCAGGGATAACCTGGTGCACACATCTGCTCATGGAGGATTGTGACATCCCAGCCACCACTCCACTTGTTCTTTGAAAAGAGCCACTGGCAAGGAAATGGAGTGTTGCCAGGATCTTGACCAGTGGCTGCACTGCATGTGAGCGGTGTGTTGGGCTGGTGATGTCCTCCTGCAGGGTTGTGGTTAATTCCATGATGGCAGCAGTGGTGAATCTGAAGATGCGAGACACCTCAGAATCACTCATGCCAAAGAGGTCTATGCGTGTGCGGTATATCCTCTCTCGTGCCCTCCTCCGTGCCCTCCTCCGTGCCCTCCTCCTTCTGCGTTCATCTAAAGTCAGTAGTATAGCTATGAGCAAGGATGCCCCTGGCATGCTGGCATACAGATTGTTGTCCTGCAAGTGTGGCTGCTCAGCTCGTCCCTAATGGCGTTGCTTTAGCTGACATGTAGACGGATTGTCTAATTTTAAACCTGCTTTTATATGGACTAATTTTAGACAGGACGTGCAGCTGATGCGCACAGCGCGTAGCCTGCGCCGCACAAACTTACTTTTGTGGATCGCCGTAACTCCCTCATTTGCATATTTGCCTAGCAAATCAATGGTGTGTCTAGCGCATTTTTTGTGCGCACGATGCGCCGGTCTACCGTAATTACTCCGTTCGTAAAAATCTAAATTTCATGCGTATATCGTTTTGGGGATACGGCGCATAGATACGCAGGCGCATATTTACAATTATGCCGAGCATCTCCTGAATCGCCGGCTTAAGTGCTCTGTGATTCTGGCCCATAGTGTCTACAAACTGTGGGATATTTTTATTTATTTTTAAACAAGTGTTTTACTAGTAAGGCTCCATGCACACTGGACTTAAAAAAGTCTGCTCTCTTTGGAGTAATCAACGCTCATATAGAGCATTTATTGTACAAAGTTTAGAGAGTTTTACATTTTTTCTGCCAGTAAGCTTCAATCAGAAACGTGAATGAGAAGGTTTTTTTTTTCCTGCCTCTAAACGTTAATCTCAAAATATGCCTGTAACTTTCCTAATGTACATGGACACATATGATAACATTGAGTTGCTACTACAGGTAGAATGCAAGACTCCTGTAGAAGCAACGTTATCTACACCAGTGTACATGGAGCCATATGGTGATGATCAGTGACTTATAGCAGGACTGTGATATTGCGGCAAACAAATCGGACACCTGAGGCCCCGTACACATGAGCAAATAAATCTGCTCAAATCGGTCGGACAGACCGATTTGATCAGATTTGTCTGCTGGCTGTTTTGGTTTGATCGCTGTACACACGATCAAACCAAAATACCCGCCGGCAGACAGCACGGTGACATGGCTGTGACATTGACGCCGCCACATCACCGCACCAGGAAGTAAAACACTTCCGCGCATGCGTCAAATCCATTCGACGCATGTGTGGGCAGATAGCAGGCTTTAAAATCTGTCTGCTGGCCAAATCCGTCGGCTCGCCTGTATACATGATCGAATCTATCTGCTGAGACGGTCTGTCAGACCATTTTCAGCAGATAGATTTGATCGTGTGTACGCGGCCTAACTGATACTTTTGACACTAATAAAGCAATCAGTGCTAAAAAAAATGCATGACACTGGCAGGGAAGGGGTTAACAACTGGGGCTATAAAAGGGTTCACTGTGTTCTCTCGGAGTGCTTTCTAATTGTGTGGGGGGTGGTTGTACTGTGGGAAGACAGAGAGATCAGAGAGATCCATGTTTCTGCCTAACAGAACCACAAGATCACTGCCTTCCCTTGTCACATACAGTAACAGCAGTGTGCCTTGTTTACATAGGCAGACCACCATTCTGCCTGTCTCTCGAATGACCTGCCGGTCCTGGCAGACATTACGTCTGTCGGACCCACTGATTGGCTCCTGCTGTGTCCAATCACATCAGGAGCTCATCGCTAGCAGCGCACGTGCGCACCTCAGACCCGTGAGTGGTACATAATCAGGTGCAGAGCGACTACTCTGCCGCAGTATATCTGTGTGGGGTGGTCAGGAAGAGGTTAATGTACATATTGGGATTTTAAAAGAAAAGAACCAAAGGTATTTCCGAATTTTATATATGGCATAATTAAATTAGGGGAAGGGAGCAAAAATCCCTTTTTTTCTGATCTTTTTAAATAGGATCCTATAAAGTTACCAAGCTATTTTATTAACCAAAGGAAGATAGATTTCTATCAACAAAAATATTCACCTTGACTACTGTATTTGAAACTACTGGTAATTTGTTATTAAGATATTAAATTATACACGCTCACTTGAAAGAGAGAATATAGATTACGTTTTTTTTTTCCTCTAGCCTTGTCATGAAACTGACAGTGTACCAATTGAAAAAGGAAAAATCAACTAGTACAAATAAAACCCTCTAAAGTAGTACAAAGATGTGAGGATGCCATTTTTGCCACAGGGAATATGCTTTTAATCTCTTGGTGCTTTTAAAAGCTGATATGAACTCTATTAAGTCTAAAATTATTTTCATCTTTCCTTCCACAAACTAAACATGAATGTAGATTGAAATGGTTTGCTTATGAAATACTGCAATACTGGAAAAGAATACATTCTATAAAAGTAAAGTACAATGTAGGAAGTGATATTAAAACACGCTTATAGGAATTTTATATAACTTTGTGCTGCAAGCAAATTTATTTAAAGTAATTTAATAAAAAATATATACATATGGGAAGTTATTTAATTTGTGTTGCAAGCAAATATATTTAGCCATTTAATAAAAATATACCTTGGAAGAATTTTGATGAGCACTTCCCTATTCCATAATTCAGTTAAAAAAGTGGATTTCCAAATCCAAAAAAGAAACAGTAGTAGAAGTTTGTGAGTTTCTTGTTTAGGGATTATGTGTCTTTTGGGAGTTTAAACAGAACTGTCAAAGACAAGGTATACAGTACTATACTGTACTATCCACTATTGCCCTAGTGACAATTAGATTAATCCAGGGCCACCATCAGGAATTATGGGGCCCCTTACACAGCTACAGGCATAGAACCGGGGGCTGCTGCAAATTGAGAAGCGGGGGGGGGGGTGTGCTGCCGCTGATTGAGAAAATTGAGAAGCGGGGGGCCGTGAATTGAGAAGCAGGGGGGTTCCACGAATTGTCGGAGGGCTTTGGGAGCTGACGACCAAAACAAATGGGGGGTTGCTCTGGGGACCTCTGGGCCCCTTACAAAGAAAAATAAATTAAAAAAATGAAAAAAAGGGGAGAGTAGCCATCTGGGGGGCCCTGGGAACCTTTGGGCCCTTTAACCACTTAAGACCCGGACCAAAATGCAATTAAAGGACCAGGCCCCTTTTTATGATTATATTTTTTGTGCTATATACAAAAATAGAGCGACATTTTTGAAAAAAAATCAATATTTTTTACTTTTTGTTATAAGAAAAATCAAATAAACAAAATTTTAGTCAAACATTTAGGCCAAAATGTATTTAGCCACATGTCTTTAGTAAAAAAAAATCGCAATAAAAAAAAAATTAGCTACCTAGCGGGAACAGCGACACTAATACAGCGATCAGAAAAATGATCGCTTAGTGATGCTGGCAATAGGGAGTGAAAGGGTTAACTAGGGCGGTAATCAAGGGGTTAAAACTTTATATGGGGGGGTACGGGGGCTACCCTGAACCTAACACTAACTGACTGTCACACTGACACTAAATACAGTAATCAAACATGTATGATTACTGCATTCAGTGACACTGTGACAGGGAGGATGGGGGGGGGGCGATTGCAAGGGGTTAATGTGCCTATGTGTAGTGTGTGTCAGTGTAGTGTTGTGCAGACTTACTGTGCGATGTGATCTCTCCTCAACAGTGGTTGAAAAAAACGCTGAGAGGAGAGATCACATTACTTTCCCCTTCCTGTGTTTACACAGGAGGAGGAAGTGCAGGGCGGGGAAGCACACGGATTGGCTGGGAGCGATCCGGAGGGGGCGAACAAAAACGAATAGCCGCCCCCTTGTCCCGGATCGCTCGGCCATCCACAGGGACCGCCGCATGTACCGGGGGGGGGCCCCGATCGGACCCCCGACCCACCTCAAGGCACCAACGTATATATACGTTGATGTGCCTGTCTGTGCCATTCTGCCAACGTAAATGTACATGCGGCGGTCCATAAGAGGTTAATAAAAAGATAAAAGAAATTAAAAAAATATATATAAAAATGTTTTTATAAAAAAAATTATAAAAAAAGGGGGGGTTGGTCATCCGAGGCCCTGTGGACCTCCGGGCCCCTGGGGACCTCCGGAATTTAATAAAAACAAATATATATATATATATAATATATATATAATAGATATAATATATATATATATATATATATATGTTATTATATATATATATATATTATATATATATATATATATATCAATATATATATATATATATATATATATATATATACATATATAAAAAAATTAAATGTTTTATTTATAAAAATAAAATAAAACAAAGGGGGGTTGCCATCCGGGGCCCTGGGGACCTCTGGGCCCTTTAATGAAAACAAAAAATAAAAAAATATATAAAAAACAATGTTTTCATTAAAAAAGGGGGGGTTGCCATCGGGGGCCCTGGGGACCTCCGGGCACTTTAATAAAAGCAACAATTTAATAAAAAAAATATATTTATTTTTTATTTAATAAAACATTTATTTAAAAAAGGGGGGTAGCCATCCGGGCCCCCAGGGACCTCAGTGCCCCTTAGGCCGCGTACACACGATCAAATCTATCTGCTGGAAACGGTCGGCCCTACCGTCCCAGCAGACAGATTCGACCGTGTGTATGGGCGAGCCGACGGATTTGGCCACCCGACAGGTTTCAAAGCATGCTTTGAAATCTGTTGGCTGGGAACCCGTCCGCCCGACATGTCTGCTGGTTAGTACGCCAACCAGCAGACATGTCTTCTCGCACATGCGCCGAATGGTTTCGACGCATGCGCGGAAGTGTTTTACTTCCTGGTGCGGTGACGTGGCGGCGTCAACGTCACCGCCACGTCACCGCGCCGTCTGGCGGCGGGGATTTTGGTTTGATCGTGTGTACACGATCAAACCAATATGTCCCCAGCAGACAGATTTGTTCAAATCGGGTCGTGGGGGTCGTGTCTGATGTCTGTCGGACTGTCGGATAAGCTGTCGTGGGGCGATGAAATGGAATATCGTAAACGGTGGTGACCGTTACAGAAAGTAAATTGTGAATGTCTTGAAAGAACAGGAGAGGGGAGGGAGACAGATGGGGGGGGAGAGAAGGGATGGAGATAATGTAGTTCAGTGATTAGAGTGTACTGCAGTCTGAAGTGCACACACTTACCCACGGTCCAGGCTAGAATCTCAGGCAACATTGACACACATGCTGCTGATTTTCATATTTCCTGAACACACATCCCCTCTCTTCAGATACAGCACACCGAGATAGTGTGGGCGGGACTCAAAGGAGGAGGAGGAGGAGGAGCTGTATTCCTCCCTGCTTGTATGTGAGGAGAGTGGGGGGGAGGTGGCTGGACTCGCTGGGCTGTAAAAGAGTGTCATAGACTGACACTCGGCTCAGCTTGCAGTCACCACTCTCGTAATTTACAGGCTGGTTCTCCTGTCCTAAGGATGGGAGAAATCAGTCTGTTTTTTCAGTAACTGAGATGAAGGTTTGGGCCCCCCCTCCCTCACAGTGCTCATGGAGTCCTTTCTGCAACTCACTCTTCTCCGTGCCAATGAGGATGAACGGGAAGAAGGGGGGGGGCACATGGTGGGGCACAGCATAATGTTGGGGGGTCAGGACCCCTCTGGCCCCCCTAGAGTCACCTCTGGGGCTACTCACATATGTGTTTGCTTCTGCACGCAAGCTTGTCGAGATGGGGCGTTTTAAATTTATTTATTTAACTTTTTATTTTGACACTGTCTTTAAAAAAAAAAATTGGGTCACTTTTATTCCCATTACAAGGAATGTAAACATCCCTTGTAATAGAAAAAAAGCATTTGTCATTTGAGAAAACAATTCTGTCAATTCCAACGTCACTGATCGTCGTTCCCTATGACAGGAACAGACGATCAGTGACAAGCCACAGAGAAGAATAGGAAAGGTTTGTTTACACTCACCTCTCCCCATTTTTCAGCTCCTGTGACCCGATCACCGGAAACCGGCGGCGATCGGGTCCACGAGCTCAGGACTAGGTCACAAGTGCGCCGCAGGCGGTGTGCGTGCGACCTACGGCTGGGCTTCTAAAGCCGACGTACCTGTACGTGCCTGTGCCCAGCCTCACCTTTCTGCCGACGTATATCGGCGTGAAGGGGTCCTCAAGTGGTTAAAGGAACAAGAGCACACTGGACACCTAGCACGTAACACAGTGGCAGCAAAGGCGCCTAGTGTGTCCATGGACAATATTTACACCAGTAACAAACAAATGGCCCCTGCCCCCACCTATAACTGGCCTTCACAGCAAGTAGCACATGGAAGGGCAAATGCATAAAAGACAAAACCAGAAACATTGCAAATGCTTTCTAACAAAACCCTGTTTTTAACACAGACTGTTGGACAGGTTAATTTGGTTGGTCAGCACAGCAGAATGGTTGGTGAGTTGAGCTATGAAATGTTCTGTTTTTAACTTTTGTGCGTTTGCCCTTCCATGTGCTCCGTGTTGTGAAGGCCAGTTATAGGTGGAGACAGGGTCCATTTGTTTGTTAGTGTATACTACTCTCATAAATGTGTTTTAATATTTCTCATATGGCTAAAAACTTTGGTTTCTTCTACCTAAATTAGCCCTAAAGGATATATATATCCTATAAAGAACACTTGTTGTTACTTGATGTTCAGCTATTTCTACTCCTTGGAACATACAGTATGTTTACTTTGAGGATCTCACCTCCTGCTTGTAGAAACAACTGTTTAATCACTAGCCCCTTTTTAGCTATGTAGTTTCAACATCATATTATACTTTTTTTGGGCCTATGTGCAGAAAATATGTCTCAATGAAACCAGACAACAGTACTTACTGTTGTAGTGCAGATATGTTACAATCATTCCATCACTTTTTTTGTTTTTTTCTTATCTCTTTTTTTATATATTTATTTTTAGAGCTATAGTAATGTAAAAATGAGCTTTTCCTATATAAATATATGCTATATACAAACCTCATCTATTTTTTGTTTTTAGCACAGATGTGTGCATGCTTCTATTCCACAGAGACAATATAGCACTTTGGTAAACATAGCAATTATAAATAGAATTATGCATAATGCACTTATAATCAAGGAAATTATACATAGAGTTATGCTATCTAGTATTAATTATTACTGTATATTTATACAATATCTCAATTACTACAAAATTAAACAGGTTTAACTTAAACTAATTAAAGTTTAATCAATTATGTATAGGCTTATTCTCAAAATATATGGAAGTATGGAAAAACTCCCTATATATGTATTGTATGTAGTTAATTATCTGTTTCCATGTATAGATGATTGTGTGTTTTTTTTTTTTTTTACTTTCTATTTCCACTCTATTATTTGACTTGAGTAAATTATATGCAAACCCAAACAATAAGATCTCATAAAATCTGTAACATGTTAACATAATTAAAGTCTTATTTAACCTTGAAATCTGCAGCTTCTATAAAATAATAACTTGTGGTCCTTCCAAGAAGGTCCTTGTTCAAGCATTTCCTGTTACAGGGTTATACAATTCTGGCCCTATTTTAAAATTGTAGTCCTAATTTTGTCATGCTGCCACATGGGTTACTACTGGAGATTACCATTGGATGCTTTAACACACATTATACAGGTTTGGCTCACTGTTGTCACAATTGGGTAAACCTGAGAATTGCCAAACAGCTATCACTGGAGTTTATATTGTCAGAATGACAGTGCTGTGTGAAGGAGAATTATTTGTGTATATGCCTCTTAGTGGTATTAGAAAATAAATTGTTACTATTTAACAAGCGTGAGATACTTGTTTAGCTAATTATAACAAGAGCACAATGCCGAAACCTCTCTCAGGTAAGTGCCAATGTGCTGGATAAAACAAATAATGTGTGTATGTTCGTGAAACAATAAAGTGCTGTGGTGCAATGAAAACAAAAATGTATCTCAAATTACAATGCAAATCCTGATCCTGGCTCTTTTAGTGACACAGAAGAGAAAACTATGATGAAAATATAATGTGTGAACAAGTGCTCTGGGAAGACGTCCATTGACGAAACGCTTGTAAGGTGGGCTACAGGCGTCGTCATTTTGCTGCTGAGTCTGGATTGTGTTCATGGTGAGGTGTTTTGCCCGAGCCGACTCAACTACAATATTTTATCGCATATTTTTGTGTGTCAGTTGTGACACTTACAAATGTGGGTGCATTATACATATTAATAAAGTTAATACTGGTTTTAAAAGATTTTATGCCATGTGAAGTCTCTTTTCTCTCCTATATTGGCACTACTGATCCCTTGTGAGACAGTTTAGACCATTAAGGATTAAGACTATTGGTATACATTTTTAACACAATTTTGAAGATTTTTGGAATATAGTTTTGTATGTATATGTGTTTATTTATGAGAGCACTTTATTGATTGGACAGCTCTCGGAGCTCACAGAGCACACAGAAAGTGGAGGAGCGCTAGGTCTCTAACATCCACCAGCTCCATGATGTCGTCATGGAGGGGTGGAAGAGGACTCCAGTGGCAACCTGTGAAGCTCTGATGAACTCCATGCTTTAGAGGGTTAAGGCAGTGCTGTAAATTAAAGGTGGCCACACAAAATATTAACATTTTGGGCCAATTGATAGTACAGCCCCAAGTGATAATATGTCCAAATTGGACCAAGCCGCTTAGGGTCCCGAAAAGCTGCGGAGGGCCCCCCAAATTACTAGAGGCCCCCTCACCCCGCTTTTCAACTCGCTGGCTGCATAGGGTAAGAGGTCCCCCCACCCGCTTCTCACTTTAATGTAAGATGTCATTTCCGACAGCATAACATCCCCTCCCCCGCTTCTCAACTTTAATGTGACTGTGACATGTCATTTTCAGCAGCCCCCCCCCCCGCTTAATGTGAAATGTGACGTGTAATTTTGCTCAGGGCCCCAGGGAGGTTAGGATCGGCACTGCTCTTACCGCTACCTTCTGGCAAGCCCCATCTGAGCGTGTAAAGAATGAACTCGCTGGATGCATCATTCCTATCACATTGGATGATTTAATTGCCTTAAGCATTCAAATAGACATTAGTTTCCAGGAGCGGCCCTTGGAGAAATCCAGATCCAGTCATCCCCCTGCTGGCTGTCCAGCACAGGCACTCCAAAGACTTGTGGAACCCTCTCCGTCTTCAACCTCTCAAACGTTGGAAGAACCTATGCAGCTTGGGCAAACTCACCTTACTCCAGAGGAACGTGCCCGGCGCATGGGTTTGGGCTTGTGCCTTTACTGTGGTGATAAGGGACATGTTTTGAACTCTTTTGAAAGCTTGATAAAACCAAAAACATCACATTGCACGTAGACAAACCACCGATAGACAGCAGAGAACACAGATGATCCAAGAAGGTAAATTCAGCCAGAAATACTGCCAGCATGAAAAAAAACAATAATTTGTTTATCTATACGTGTATGTATCTGATGTGCAATAGAGTTGCTTTGCTATTTGGTATGTTTACAGTTTGGAGGCACATGCTTTTGTTTCTTTATAGATATTAAGGGCAGTGTTTATTAAATATGTGCACTTACAGAGAAAGTGAGTTTATTCTGTTTGCCCTTTTAAGTTAACTTAACAGATCCATTAACACCTTTCCAGGGACCTATACTCACCTTGACCCAATGGCCACATCCTCCAGAGATCATTTACTGCACATCCTCGATCTCCTGGATGCACCCGTGCAATAGAGTCCCATATAAGTCAATGGGGTTCCTGTGTCTCAGGGTGAAAATACATTTATCCTTTAACTTAAAGTGTTAGAAAATGTGCTGAAATTCCTTATCTCTATACTCAAAGGAAAGGTCATATTGGCAGACTCCTATACAGTGGAACGAGCATAAGAGCATAATCAGTTCTAGGAGAATGCTCGTAATCCAAAGTACTCGCATATCAAAGCAAGTTTCCACCATTGAAGTCAATTAAACCAAAAATAATTTGTTCCGGATTGACTTCAATGGCATGCAATACCGCATGCGGCCAGAGGCGGGAGCACTGAAGAGCCTCTAAAACGTCTGAAAAGGCCCGAGGACAGTTCCCGAGGACAGTTCGGCTGGCAACAACAAACCTCGGAAACACTCAGTTCACAAGCCATTTGGCACCATTCAGCTTCAGCGCCCCACCACCTCAGGCCAAATGCGGTAATGCACACTGCTTTGCCCTAAATCCTGCTCGTTTTGTGAGACAACACTTGCAAACCGAGAAAGGATTTTAGGAAATTGAGAAAATGCTCATTAACAGCGTTACTCGCAATCCAAGTTTCCACTGTACTTTTCGCTTGAAAAAAATAAAATAATTGTGAACAGACAGGTTTTGTTTTTGTTTTATGTAGAAGAGACATACTATGCCTTTTCTGCACTAAAGTTTCTCATTTGCCTGTCCACACGGTACACTGAGCTTCACACTCATCTGATAGAAATATTTCAGCCTAAAGGTGAATTAGGGAAAGGAAGCTCAGACAACAGAATATGTTGAGAACGGAGATCAGTTAGTGAGATGCTAATCTCAGCAGGACATACCTAACCCTTGACATCAGGGATAGGATGATTTACGACAAAATAGAATATTATCCAAGAATGTTATTTCTTTTTTATTGTCCAGTACCCTGGAGCCCTAGTAGATCTAGTGTAGAGAAACCACCAACCCTTTCATAAAAAATGGGTTAAAGAGTTAGAGTGACAAGAACAGAGTCTGTCCAAACAACACACAAGGATGCTCTAGGAAAGTGGTTATTCCACTGCAAAGCCACCTGTAAATACAATTACAAGACTTGCAGGTTGAACCTGAAAAGTTTTGTACCAAAATGCAATATAAAGGTTAATAGGAATAATCTTTGAAGTCTTCCACAAAGCATTATAGAATAGTATAGAAGTATGGTACATGTACTGTACTAAAAGGGGGGGTTTCTGATGTACTGTTCTCGTAAAGGTATCAGAGCAGAATAACACATGGTATACCTATACAACAGATATATATCTTGTTGGAATATATAAGAGGACTATGCACAAAGAAACCTCTTACCTACTATAGAGATATAGTTGAAAGGGATTAAAAAACAACGGGCCACTGCCAACACTATGAAAAACATGTGCCAGTAAAAAATGTCCTAGTGAGAAGGGAGGTCCGATAGCTTCTTAAAGCTTTGATTCAAGTCACTAAAGACAAAGGCCCAGATTTAGGTACATCTGCGCATTATTGGACCGGCGTAGCGCACCGCCTTTACGTTAGACTTGCGCAATGTAGCCGCGTAATCACCCTATTCTCGTAGCTTTTGCGCAGAAAATTGCGCATGCGTAACATTATTTCAGAGGCGTAAGGCGGAGTAATACAAATTGGGAAGGACGTGGGCGGGTTACATTGAAATGAGCCGTGACCCCATGCAAATGAAGGGCCGGCCGGCTCGCGCATGCGCGCTTGAAGGAGACCATGGTCAGCTCCGCTGTGCGCATGCTCACAACTCGGGAGCGGCGCAATCAGTGAAATTGGAAATGGACTAAGGGCTACGAAGACAGCATAAATAGACAGACACAAACGCACTTGCATTGCAAAAGTACATCCCTTTGTCCCTTCCCATTTAACCAAGTCCTTTTGTCCCGTTGTTTGTTGCGTTGTGTTTTGTATTTGTCAGATTAGTGTTCTGTGTGATCAAGTGTTTGTTAGTAGATCTTTGAAAGTGTTTTTTGATAAGTGTTTGAGAGACTGTTTGTTTGATATATTTCTGTTCGTTTGTTTTCTTGCTGAATTTTTGCTGTTTGTTTTTGTGACTGTTTTTTGCTGAGTGCTTGTGTGATTTTTTGGGTGTTAGTTTTCTCTTTGTGTGTGTTCTTGCTTGATTGGTTGTGCTTGTTTTTGTGACTGATTTTTGTTGACTGGGAGTGAGTTTTTGCAGTATGACAGAGAGAAACTAAATTTTACTTTGGGGGAAAAAAGAATTCTTGCCCGGGCCATTAGCGATTATGGGCGTTTCCTCCACGGCCCGGACAGTGCCAACACCACCCCGGCCAGGAGGAGGGAGATTTTGGACCTAATCACTGAGCAGGTCAATTCAGCGAGGGGGAGACACGGACCCGGTCTGGGATTCACAAAAAGATTAATGACCTCCGGCGTCTGGTCAAACAGAAGCTGTCCAAAATGCTTGCCCATGCCAGGGGCACAGGAGGGGGCCCACCATGCAGTATTAGGCTGACAGCAGAGGAGCGTGCGGTGGCCCTGACCTTTCATCGGCATGAAGTTGAGGGCCTGCCCGGCTTTGACTCAAGTCCGGAGCCCGTGGTGCCAGGTAAGTATTTTTTTTAATATCAGGTGTGTAGCATGTGTGGGGGAGGGGGTGAAAGGGAATATGTGGCAAGTGTGTGTGTCACGTACCTGGTGGTACGAGCCCGGCGTGCAGGGAGCGGCAGCCCTTGCTTCTCTGGTCCCGGGACCCCTGATAGTGCAGACAGGAGGATCGGGACTACAGAGTCGCACAAGCGCCTGGTACTGGCGAGTGCTGGGCCCGTGAGCTGAGTCAGTAGTTCCCGGAGTCACGTTACAGACTGGTGCAGGCTGAAGATCCAAGCTCACTGTCGAGCAGCTGGAGGCAGGAGTACAGCAGAAGCGGGGGGAGGTGTCCCGTAGTACCGACTGGAACAAGTCTCTGCAGGTAAGCCCTCTGGCAGGCTAGGGGTTCAGTAGAAGGTAGAGTTGGTACAGGCGGGGTCAGGTCCAGTCCGGGTCGATCAGCAGGCGGGCAGCAGAAGTACAGAGGATTAAGCCAAAGGGGTAGTCAGACAAGCCGAGGTCAGGGCAGGCAGCAAACAGGTTAACAGGTACAAGCCGGGTGGTCAGGATCAGGTTCAATCAGGTTCACAGATGCGGGTAGCTCACAGAGACGCTGTAGACAGGACAGCAAGAAGCACAGGGATCAGGATCCTTTTAAAGCCAGATTTGGCGCCAAAACGGCGTCCCCACGTGCACGCGCGCCGCCGCCGCTAGTGCGTGCTCCCGTGCGCGCTATGGTGCCGCGAATGCGCGCGCCGCTACCGCGAATGCGCGCGCCGCTATCGCGCATGCGCGCGCCCATGCGCGCCGATGTGCCCGCCAGCGGGCCAGACTGTCCATGACATTGCCCCCCCCCAAGGGGCAGCCTCCGGATGCCCAACTGGGCCAACTTGAGTGGGTGGGCATTTTTAAAGGACTGGATCAGCTTCTCCGCGTGTATATTACACTCTGGCTCCCACGAGTTGTCTTCAGGCCCATAGCCTCTCCATTTCACTAAGTACTGAACCTGGTTGCGCCTCTTT
Organism: Rana kukunoris; assembly: GCA_029574335.1. NCBI lineage: Eukaryota > Metazoa > Chordata > Amphibia > Anura > Ranidae > Rana > Rana kukunoris. The sequence continues at coordinate 49,585 of JAJQKJ010000090.1, read as the reverse complement.
CTGCAGTCCAAGATGGACTCGACTTCGAACTCCTCTTCTCCGTCAATTAGTACTGGTTCGGGGGGACCAGTGTTCCGGCCAGGAAAAGGGTCTGAGACGTCAGGCTTGAGGAGGGCAACATGGAAGACCGGGTGGATGCGGAATGTTTCGGGCAATTCCAGTTCGTAGGCCACGTTATTAATTTTTCTCTTAACTGGGAAGGGGCCTACAAATCTGGGACCCAGTTTCTTGGACGGGCAGGCAAGTTTCAGGTTCGTGGTAGACAGCCATACTAGGTCTCCAGGTTCCAAATTAAGTTCTCCTCTCCTCTTTTTGTCAAATACTTCTTTGTTGTACTGTTGAGTCTTGGTCATTGTCTCCTGTAAGATCTTATTGTTTGTGTTGAAGAAATGCAGTGTTTCCTGGACGGCAGGTACCGAACACTCTGGGACGGAGTTGGACATGAACAGCGGGTGGAAGCCATAATTCACGTAGAACGGAGACTGTTTGGTGGCTGAATGAACAGAGTTATTGTAAGCAAATTCAGCCAACGGCAACAGGGATACCCAGTCTTCTTGAGAGAAGGAGGAGAAACAACGCAGGTACTGCTCCAGAGTCTGGTTTGTTCTCTCCGTCTGGCCGTTGGACTGCGGGTGATAGGCCGACGAGAAGGACAGGCCGATCTTGAGGGATCCACAGAGAGCCCTCCAGAATCTGGAAGTAAACTGTACTCCACGATCAGACACAATATTCGCCGGGATGCCGTGGAGCCTTACGATCTCTTTAATAAACACCTTGGCCGTTTCCGGGGCCGAGGGTGTGCCTTTCATGGGCAGAAAGTGTGCCATCTTTGTCAGTCTGTCCACTACCACAAAGATGGTAGTAAAACACTCTGAAGGAGGAAGCTCCACGATGAAGTCCATGGAGATCATCCTCCATGGCTTCTCTGGTACTGGCAGTGGTTTAAGTAACCCCCAGGCTCTTGAATTGCCTCCTTTGTTCCGAATACAGTTAATGCAGGACTCCACATATTTCCTGCAGTCATTTGAAAGTTGGGGCCACCAGAACGTGCGTTGTAGGAGTTCGGATGTTTTATGCACACCAAAATGACCTGCCAACTCATGATCGTGGCACAAGTTCAAGACCTTGATCCGTAGATCTTCCGGCACGAAGATTTTGTCTTGGTGCCACAATAGGCCATCTTTGAGCTGTAGGTCCAAGCCGAGTAAGGAGGTGTTTCCGGACGAGGCTTGTCTGATTTGGGCTAGTAGATCTTCTTGCAGTAACAGAAAGTTTCCTGATGACAGAATGGTATCCGGGGGGGCATGGGTTTCCGAGTCCCCGTACATGCGTGAAAGGGCATCAGGCTTGGTGTTCTTCGACCCCGGCCTGTACGTGATATGGAACGAAAATCTAGTGAAGAATAGTGCCCACCTGGCCTGGCGTGGCTTCAATCTCTTGGCGGCCTTCAGATACTCGAGATTTTTATGATCGGTAAAGATCAAGATCGGGTGCGCTGCGCCTTCCAAGAGGTACCGCCATTCTTCCAGGGCGGCCTTGATGGCTAATAGTTCTCGGTCCCCTACATCATAATTTCTTTCTGCGTCTGATAGCTTACGAGAAAAAAAGGCAACAGGGTGTAAGAGGGCCTTAGGACCCTGTCTTTGTGAAAGAACTGCCCCTACCGCTGTTTCGGATGCGTCAACTTCTAAAATGTAAGGCAAACTCGCGTCAGGATGTCTGAGGACAGATGCGGAGGTGAATAGTCCTTTAAGGGTTTCAAAGGCCGATTGGGCTTCTGGTGACCAACGAAACCGGACAGTCTGTTTAGTAAGGTTGGTAATCGGGGAAATGATGGTAGAGAAGCCCCTGATAAATTTCCTATAAAAGTTGGCAAAACCAACGAAGCGCTGAATGCCCTTCTTGTCAGTGGGTGCTGGCCAGTCAAGAATTGCGGAGACCTTCTGGGGATCCATCTGAATACCTTCTACTGAAATTATGAGTCCCAGAAATTGTATGCTTGACTGCTCGAATTCACATTTCTCCGGTTTAGCATAGAGACCGTGAACTCGAAGCCGTCTGAGCACCTTCTTGACGTGCTCCCGGTGTTTTTCCAACGAAGAAGAAAAGATAAGGATGTCATCTAAGTAAACGATAACGAAAAGGTCCAGATAATCCCTGAAGATATCGTTTACGAAGTGCTGGAAGGTGGCCGGGGCGTTACAGAGACCAAAGGGCATGACCAGATATTCAAAGTGCCCGAAGCGTGTGCGAAAAGCGGTTTTCCACTCGTCTCCGTCCTTGATACGCACAAGGTTATAGGCCCCACGAAGATCCAGCTTGGTGAAAATTACTGCAGATCCTAGGCGTTGGAACAATTCGGGTACCAAGGGAAGCGGGTACCGATTTTTGATAGTTACTTTATTAAGTTCCCGATAGTCCACACAGGGGCGGAGAGAGAGGTCCTTCTTTTGAACAAAGAAGATACCTGCTCCTGCAGGTGAAGTGGACGGGCGGATAAACCCCTTCCGGAGACTGTCGTCTAAATAAGTCTTTAGGGCTTCCAGTTCGAGCTCTGTTAGAGGAAAGATCCTGCCGAAGGGGATCTCTGCTCCCGGGAGAAGTTCGATGGGACAGTCATAGGCCCTGTGTGGCGGAAGGGTCTCAGCTCCCTTTTTGCTGAAAACATCTAGAAAGCCATGGTAAGTCTCTGGGACAGCTTGACGGACCTCCGCATCAGAATCCATACAGAGCAGAGAGGGGGCTGATGGTGGCACTTGCAGACAATGTTCCAGGCAATAAGGAGAGTTGAAGTAAATCTCCCCTGTGACCCAGTTGATTTGAGGGTTGTGGGCGTGAAGCCACGGCATGCCCAGAATGATGGGGAACAGCGGGGACTCAATCACATCTAGGCATAATAGTTCGTGGTGGGTTCCGACAATAGTTGTGGCCAGTGGCTGGGTTTCTTGGGTGACCGGTCCAGATCTCAAGATTGATCCGTCCGCTAAGTATACTGAAAGTCCCGAGGCTTTGGAGTGAAGAGGGATCTGGTGTCTGATGGCAAAAGTCCGGTCCAAGAAACAGCTACATGCTCCCGAATCAAGGATAGCGCTGGCCTGGATGTTCCCTTCTGGGAGCTGAAAGAGAACGGAAATAGCCAGGTGAGTAGGGTTGGGTGATCCAATAGGTGCACGAACGGTAGACATGGACAGGCACTTACGGATCTTTACTGGGCAAGACCTCACATAGTGTCCGGAACCTCCACAATACAGGCACAGATTGTTGAGCCGGCGTCGCTGGCGTTCCTCAGGTGTCAGGGTAGGGCGAAGAAGTCCTAGTTGCATAGGTTCAGCGAGGTCATGAGACTGTGGAGGCGTGGGAGCCGGCGGAGCTGGGTTTGAGTAACTAGGTACTCGCGGCATCATCCAGGTAGGGCGAGACGGACCGGTGGCCCTTTCAGTCCTACGCTCTCTTAAGCGCCTGTCGATTTGGATTGTTAAGTTGATCAAGGCATCCAGGGTTCCAGGGACACCCACCCTAGCAAGTTCATCCTTCAATGGTTCAGAAAGTCCCAGGCGGAACTGGTAGCAAAGGGCCGCGTCATTCCAGTTCGTATCCGAACTCCATCTGCGGAATTCGGATACGTAATCCTCCGCTGGTCTGCGTCCCTGTTGGAGGGCATGTAAGGCGGCTTCTGCGGTGGCCGTTTGGTGAGGGTCCTCGTACAGTAGGGGCATGGCTTGGAAGAAAGTGGTCAAGTTGTCAAGGGACACATCTTTCTGTTCCAACAGGCGGTGAGCCCAGGCTTGTGGCTCTCCGGACAGAAGTGAAATGACAAATCCCACCTTGGTGGCCTCCAGGGAGAAAGTCTGTGGCTGGAGTGCGAAATAAAGTTCGCAGGCGTTCTGGAACGCTCGATACTTGTTTCGTTCCCCAGTGAATCTTTCTGGCATGGGAACCTTAGGCTCAGGCGGCAGCATGATTACAGCAGGTGAAGCAGATGTGCCTGTCGTGACGGAGGTGGCAGCTGGGGCGGACAAGGCCTGGACTCGGTTCTCCAGTCGGGTGTAACCCTCTTGTAAGGTTCGGACGGCTTGGGTCAGACCGTCAAGGTGCCGGCATAGCTCCTGCATAGGATCCACTCCCTGCGTGGGCTCGGTCATGGCTGTCCTGTACTGTCACGTACCTGGTGGTACGAGCCCGGCGTGCAGGGAGCGGCAGCCCTTGCTTCTCTGGTCCCGGGACCCCTGATAGTGCAGACAGGAGGATCGGGACTACAGAGTCGCACAAGCGCCTGGTACTGGCGAGTGCTGGGCCCGTGAGCTGAGTCAGTAGTTCCCGGAGTCACGTTACAGACTGGTGCAGGCTGAAGATCCAAGCTCACTGTCGAGCAGCTGAAGGCAGGAGTACAGCAGAAGCGGGGGGAGGTGTCCCGCAGTACCGACTGGAACAAGTCTCTGCAGGTAAGCCCTCTGGCAGGCTAGGGGTTCAGTAGAAGGTAGAGTTGGTACAGGCGGGGTCAGGTCCAGTCCGGGTCGATCAGCAGGCGGGCAGCAGAAGTACAGAGGATTAAGCCAAAGGGGTAGTCAGACAAGCCGAGGTCAGGGCAGGCAGCAAACAGGTTAACAGGTACAAGCCGGGTGGTCAGGATCAGGTTCAATCAGGTTCACAGATGCGGGTAGCTCACAGAGACGCTGTAGACAGGACAGCAAGAAGCACAGGGATCAGGATCCTTTTAAAGCCAGATTTGGCGCCAAAACGGCGTCCCCACGTGCACGCGCGCCGCCGCCGCTAGTGCGCGCTCCCGTGCGCGCTATGGTGCCGCGAATGCGCGCGCCGCTGCCGCGAATGCGCGCGCCGCTACCGCGCATGCGCGCGCCCGTGCGCGCCGATGTGCCCGCCAGCGGGCCAGACTGTCCATGACAGTGTGGATCCTCCAACCTGTGAATGTTTTGTGTCATCCACAGATGTGCAGGAGGGTGCAGGGCCATCTGGCCTGACCGCACCATCCCCAGGACAGCAGCCTAATGAGGCCCCCCCCGACAAGGCCGGAGTCTGCGGAGGAAGTTCAAGAGGAGGAGGAGGAGGTTGAGGAGGAGGAGTTTCATGAGGAGGAGGAGTCCATGTCAGGCACTAGACTTGTGGTTTTTGAGGACTCTTCCCCTCTGGCTGGAAGCAGGCAGCCCTCCCTAAGGGGGAGCCCCCCCCCCCTCCTCCCCCAACATGGCTCCCCTCCCAAGGGCCTCCCCTTCTCCCCGGCCACAAGCATCAGCTGGAGGCAGGAAGTCGTCCCAGAAGACCAGGGGGGTGGCCGATCTCCTGCCCGCCACTCTGAGAAGGGACCAGTTCCTCCAGACCCGCCATCTGGGACAGGTCAGCCAGACATTGGTGCGGATGGAGGAGAGCCTGTCCTCCATCAAGGATACGCTGGGGAACCTGGACTCCCACTCCCGGGCTTTCACAAGCTGCCTAAACGAACTGCAGACGACATCAGCAGGCGTTGGGCAGGATGTGAGGGCCCTCACCCAGGCTATCCAGGCCAACACGGCAACACTTGGTGCTGCCCTGGACAGAATAGCCGTGGCCTTGGAGGGCAGGCCGCCAGGTGGGCAGAGATCAGGGGCTGCTCCTCCTTCCCTGGTTTTCCCCCTCCCCCATGAGTCTCCCCTGAGGAGTCGGGGCCGTGGCCGGGGGCGCCCCAGGCGTGGCTCACGTCAAGGGCAATACATTTTTTTCCCCTCTTTTTTTTTTGCTGGAAATTTTTTGATTTTGCTGGTCATTTTTTTTTGGGTTGTGAATGCTGTTTGAATGTGGGGGTGACATTCCTGCTGGAAAAGGGGTGTCACCCTCAATTTTGGTGGACCAGGGAGAAGTGATCCCCAGGTCCGTGTGAATGGTGTATGAATGTACAGTGACATAATTGGAGCCTTGGCGTGGTGTTGCTGCTCACAAGTCCTGCATGGTGGACTGGTGCCAATCCAATTTGATGTGGATTTGGGGTGTGTGTGCTAGGGACCACAGTGGTGTGCATGCATGCATTCTCATTGTGCCATGATTAATGTGTGTGTTTAACGTGCAAAGATGCCCAATGTGAGCTGTCTCCTGGCTGCTCTTCCCTCTGGTTAGGGGGGATTGTCTGGTTCAGGGGTCAGGTCATCACGTAGGTCAATCTGCAGGCCCTTTCTTACTGCGAAGCTGTGCAGCATGCAACATGCACCGATGATCTGGCACACAAAGTTTAGGGAATACAAGAGGGTACCCCCAGACTTATCCAGGCATCGGAAACCTGACTTCAGGAGGCCAAAGGTGCGCTCCACCACTGCTCGTGTTTGGGCATGTGCTTGATTGTATCTTTCCTCTCCTGGGGTATGGGGGTTGCGGAAAGGAGTCATGAGATGGGGTCCCAGTGGATATGCAGAGTCACCTGTAAGGGAAAAGACAGGAGGATGTTAGTCATGCATGTGCCCCTTGTGATGTGTGCATCATGGGGGGGGGGGGTACAGTCATGCCTGCCACCCATGTCACTCACCATTCAGCCAGGTGGCCCCATACACGTTCTGATCGAATTCCATTCGGATGTGGCATTGATTGTATATGTAGCTGTCATGGCTGGACCCTGGGTGTTTGGCACGGACGTGCCAAATGAGGCCTTGGGCATCGACTATCACCTGTACGTTGATGGAATGCCAATGCTTCCGATTGCGGTACATGTGCTCTGTCTCCTGGGGGGGCTGGAGTGCCACATGTGTGCAATCAATGGCCCCCACGGTGCGTGGGAATCTGGCAATTCTGTAGAAATCTGTCATTGCTTTCAGCCGCAGCTCCTCAGTGGTGGGTTTGATGATTTGGTTGGCCATGCGTCTGAGGATTGCAGGGACAACCTGGTGCACACATCTGCTCATGGAGGACTGTGACATCCCAGCCACCACTCCACTTGTACACTGAAAAGAGCCACTGGCAAGGAAATGGAGTGTTGCCATGACCTTGACCAGTGGCTGCACTGCATGTGAGCGGTGTGTTGGGCTGGTGATGTCCTCCTGCAGGGTTGTGGTTAATTCCATGATGGCATGAGGGGTGAATCTGAAGATGCGATACACCTCAGAATCACTCATGCCAAACAGGTCTATGCGGGTGCGGTATATCCTCTCCCGTGCCATCCTCCGTGCCCTCCTCCTTCTTTGCTCATCTAAAGTCAGTAGTATAGCTATGCGCGACGATGCCCCTGGCATGTTGGCATACAGATTGTTGTGCAACACGTGTGACTGCTGAGCTCCTCACTAACAGTGTTGCTTTATCTAACAAGTAGACTTTTTTTCTCTTTTTAGACCAGCTTTTATATGGTCTAATTTTAGACAGGACATTTTGCTGTTGCGCACACTGCGTAGCCTTCGCTGCCCCAACGTTCTTTTGTGGATCCCCGTAAGTCCCTCATTATCATATTTGACTAGCAAATCAATGGTCTGTCTAGCGCAGTTTTGCACGGACGGATGCGCCTGTCTAACGAAATTACGCTGGACAAAAAAAAGTAGATTTCTTGCGTATCTCGTTTTGGGGATGCCGTGCATCGAAACGCACGCGCACATTTAGACTTACGCCGCGCATCTCCTGTTGCGCAGGTGTAATCGCTCTGTGAATCTGGGCCAAAATATCTACAGAGACCATCAAATGATGAGAAAACCAAAATATAATACAAAAGGTGAATGACTTTTTCCTCAGTAGCTCTAAGGAAATTACTTCCAACCTCTTAGTAAATTAGCAAAAAAAGAGGCAAAATGGGGGGGAGGGGGGCTAACATAAGATTTACTGTTTATTAGTGTTGCAACCTCAATGGACAGTACATACATTAAAATAAAGTAATGTATCTATTAAATCAATTTTCCTAAGCACATACACCTCATGTTTTATTTTATCGTGTCTCTTATTTAATTTAATCCAGTACTTTAAGTGTCAGAGCACTTGAATTCAAAAATATACAATTATTAAATAATTATAAACATTTTTTCTGGATGCCACTTCAGCTATAACTGACAATAAATACAGTATAAATTAAAGTGTTGAGCTCATTGATGATTTGTGTATGTTATGGTTGGATATAATTTCCTCTAAGTGGCTGCTACTAAATATACAGTGATAAATGCAATATAAATACACCAATGTAACTGATTCAATTTTTTGGCTTGTTTTCTAATGTTAATAGATCTCCTAAAATGTATTTTTCTTCTATTCAGATAAAGGATTCTCGTATTTAGTTTGTAGATTATGTTTTTTATTTAAATACATTTTCCATTTTTCCTGGTATCTGTAAGTGATATGACTTTGCATGTTTTTCCTTTTTTAGTATAGTATAGTTTGTATTTCAGCTGTCATTCAGCTGTCAGAAATCTCCGCGCATGCGTCAAATGGATTCGACGCATGCGTGGAAGTATTTTACTTCTTGGAGTGGTGACGTGGCGGCGTCAACGTCACCGCCACATCACCGCATCCTCAGCCCGAGGGGATTTTCGTCCGATGGTGTGTACACGCCACCAGACCAAAATCCGATAGGACATGTCCACTGGAAACGGTCCGTCGGACATGTTTGAGCGGACATGTCTCATTGTGTGTACGCGGCCTAACAGTGTGCACTCTTGAAACTGTTTGACAGAACTTAACTTTCCCAGCTATAGAGAGTTTTGGTAAAAAGTATATGATAGGAGTGTGGCAATGGTGGGGATCCATATATGCCGCCTCCTTACTGGTCAAAATGCCTCGTGTTTTACCATCCTCAATCAAATTATGTAACTCATTTTTGTATTTAACCATAGGGTTACCACGTAATGTCAGGTAGGTGTGATGATCACTAAGCAATCTATTCATTTCTTCGTGGTAATAAGCCTTACTTAATACCACAAGACCACCCCCTTTATCCGCGGGTCGGATCACAATATCATTCCGCTGTTCTAGCGATTTGATCCCCTGTTGAATAGACTGGGAGTCTTTTACCTTTTTTATATGGAGATCATCAAGATCCTTACACACCATATTGCGGAAGACATCTAGGTGTCTAGTATCGGTATACTGAGGGTTAAAAAACAATCGGTTCCTCAGATTAGAATGCCCAGCAATGTTAGGGGCCGAATTCCTCTCTATAGGATTAGAGAGGAAATACTTCTTCATATTAAGACCCCTAATATATTTTTGGACACTGACATAAGTCTGAAATTTGTTCAGATTACGTATAGGAGCAAACTTGAGGCCCTTGTCTAATACACGTGTCTCATTATCAGTCAAAAGTACGCCACTAAGGTTAAAGATACCTGTACCAATCACGGTCTTTGCCTTTTGGACTCGTCTGCCCCCTCGGACCCCTCTAGATTTTTTCTTTTTAAACTGGACTGTCCTCTCGGCGTCTGGGGGGGCGGGGGACAATTCTCCCTCCATTCGTTGGTCCAAGGCGGGGGGTACGGTGGGGGTCCCCTCCAAGGGGTCGGCGGAGGTCCCCTCCAAGGGGTCCTCCCCTGTCCTAAAAAATGTTGATTAGTGGGGGGAGGCCCTTCCCAATAATTTTGTAAAGGTGCATAATAATTATACGTGGATAAAGGTGGAAGTGGAGCCCCTACCTGGGCATTACTATTACCCCCTTTAGGATAACCCTTACCCTTAATAGGCATAGTTTTCCAAGGTGGATTAGTATGATACTCGGGATCAGGGGACTGGGGCAACTTCCCATTCATAAACCCCCTCCCTTTCCCATTTTTACCTTTGCCTTTTCCCTTAAAGGGTCTACTTCCACCCACAGCAGGGGTGGCAGCCCTCACAGGGGTCCCAGATCTCACAGCATCAGAGGAACTAGGCCAAAGTCCCTCAGTGCCTTGGGATAACAAAGTCGGGACAGTTTCCACCGTATCCATAGGAACAGATTGAGATTGTACCGAACTTAAAGATTACCGAATTTCTTGCGCTTCTTGTCTTGGGTCTTCTTATCCCATTTAATGACAATGTCACCACAAGGACCCTCGTGCGCTTAAATTTTGGGGTATTGAAAAAGTGGATAAACACTGGAGGGGTGGGCATTATATTCGTCGCAAAAGTCAACGTGAATCCTTCTGGATATATGAGACCAAGGTTTCCTCACCCTCTGGTCTCAATGTTGAGTTTGACCTTAATTGTTTTATATCCAATAGGTAGCATTAACTTTTAGTATTAATTCTTATTATTTCGGAATTATGAGGCCATTTATTTATTTATTTGCTTTATACCTATTTTTTCTGTTACAATTGTTTTATATATCTAGTGTCTTGTATCTGTATGTATCTTTATTATTGTATATGTTTTTATATATTTTATTTACCGTATTATCTGTAACTTTTATCAATGATGATGACTGTTATATATATTTGTGAATGTGCGATGTGTGCAATCGTGGATGACGTCTTTAATACTCAGATCATAATTTATGGTTTTCTCTACTGAGACCCTGTATGGATCTCATGAGTTTTAAATATGTTTTTATTTTTTATTTTTCCTTTTCCATGTCATGATTCGTTTCGCCTGCTGTCCCGTTTATCTTTGCCGCGCGGCTGCGCCTCTTGTGCTCGTAGCTATGTTAGCTCTGCACTTATCCAATGGGAGGCGTCTGTATCATGACGATGGCGTGTAGTTTATTAAGCCGTCGGTTGCTCTGACAACCGACACCTTTTAAAATGTAATCAGCGGGACGTCCGTGTTGTTTCTGCCTTCCCCACGCTGATGAAGTCCCGCCCAGTGGACGTAACGACGTACGAGGGGGGAGTTACACGCGTGACGTCACCCGCGACTGCACACTGCACACCGTGTGTCCTAACAACTTGTTGATGGATCCCGGCTGTTTGGCTATTTACCTAGCACTCAGGAACGAGTGCTTTTTATGTGAGTGTTTCTATTTGTATGCAATAAATTTTAAGTACGCTTCAGAGAGCAACTACATAAAACTACAACTGGCGTTTGAGTCCAATGATGCTGCAATGAGTGATCCGCTGTTAAATTGATCAGACCATTCAGGAGGTCCTTGCTAGCATATGCTGTTTGACCTGTTGGTCTAGGCAATAAGGTGAGAGGCCATTCTTACCTTTCTTGGTGGAGGTTTTCTTCTGATTTCACCATTCACTCTTTGGATTTGGCTCCTCGTATTCACTTTGGATTATTAGTACACATATGGACATTTTGTTTTTCCTTTTGTTTTTGAATGTATTTTATTAATTTGTTTTGCGCTGCACTATATTTTTTTCATTTTTTTCATCATTTTCTGTTGGGGTGTTTTATTTGAATTAACCTTCAGTGCTGGCTTGCATTAGTTTTTATTGTGTGTTATGTTTACTTTCAAGCGCTGAATAATTCATTTATTTGTAAACATGTTATATACAAAGTTGTATAAAGGATGGTGTTGAGTTTAATATTTAGAAAAGGTGACTCAGGCCGCGTACACACGATCAAATCTATCTGCTGGAAACGGTCTGACAGACCGTCTCAGCAGACAGATTCGATCGTGTGTATGGGTGAGCAGACGGATTTGTCCAGCAGACAGATTTTAAAGCCTGCTTTAAAATCTGTCTGCTGGGAACCCGTCGGACCGATATATCTGCTGGTTAGTACGCTAACCAGCAGACATATCTGCCCGCACATGCATCGAATAGATTCGACCCATGCGCAGAAGTGTTTTACTTCCTGGTGCGGTGAAGTGGCGGCGTCAACGTCTCCGCCACGTCACCGTGCTGTCTGCCGGCGGGGATTTTGGTTTGATCGTGTGTACAGCGATCAAACCAAAACAGCCAGCAGATATATCTGTTCAAACCGGTCTGTCAGACCGATTTGAACAGATATATTTGGTCGTGTGTACGCGGCCTTAGACTTTAGCTTATCAAAATACATTCAGTGGTTCTTGATCCATACATGCCATATGTTCTAACGGTAGTCAAATAATTTCTTGCCATCATGTTTATAAGCAAGAAAGCTTTCGTATGAACAGTTTTTGTTTCACAATGTTTAATACTTCTGACACATTGGGTGATAGGTTTGTTTTTCATTTTCTAGGTAATAGCGATCTGGCCGCTAGCAGCAAATGGGTAATAATTGTTTGGCAATCAGGCAGGAATTGATCTATATCGACATTTAGGATCACCAATGCTGGAGAGGGTGCAGTAAGGATCCCAGTAATATCCGAGATTATGGTAAACATTTTGTTTCAAAAGCTGGTTAGGTTCTAGCAGGACCAAAAGATATGCTTACTTTGGCCTACCGAACCACAACCTCTCCAGCATAGGGGAGATTGGGACAAAATTAATTTATAGGGCCAGATTCTCAGAGGCGCTACGACGGAGTATCTGAGATTCCCCGTCGTATCGTCGTTTTTGTTGGCTCGTATCTATGCGAGTGATTCTTAGCATCACTTTGGCATAGATACGCTTAAACATCCGACAAGTGTAATACTATTACACTTGCGGATCGTAGTTGTAATGACAACTCCGGCCACTAGGTGGCGATTCCCGATCGCTTTTACGCCGCACCGTCGTCGCGTACGTCGTTTTCGTTCACGTAAGGTTACCCCTGCTTCTATGAGGAGTAACCTTATGAAGTACCGTCAGATGTCATGTTAAGTATGGCGTCGGGTCAGTGTCGGCTTTTTCCGTCGCTTACGTCGTTTTACTAACTCGTTCGCGAATAGGGCATTGCGTAGTGACGATCACGTCGTTTTGACGTCGGTTTCAACTACGCTTTCTGATGTGAGCTGGAGCATGCGCACTGGGCTTTTTCCCCGGCCGGCGCATGCGCAGTTCGTTCGACGCGGGGGCACGCTTAATTTAAATACAAGCCGCCCCCTTTAAATTACGCGGGCTTACGCTGGGCCATTTTCGCTACGCCAACGCAAACTATGGAGCAAATGCTTAGAGAATACGGCACTTGCTCTAGTACGAGGCGGCGGCGTAGTGTAAATGGCTTATGCTACGCCGCCAGATTTCTTAGAGAATCTGGCCCATAGAGTCTATAGGGGGTAAGGTACCACCTAAGAGCGATATTTTGTGATAATTCCCAATGTTGTACACATTTGGAGTATTGGGAGATGGCTCTAAAAGCCATTTGCCACTGTTTAGGAGTTAAATTCTCTTTTAGGTCAGCTTCCAATTTCATATATGTAAGGGACTTGTGGGAGGAGAGTTTGTTTTGAAAGAGATTGTAGAAGAGGGAAATTTCTTTAGTAGTGGGTGATGTATTCTGAAGAAAGTGACATCCTATAGGGACATATATTTCAGGGAAGGCTAGTGCGTTAAGAAAATGGGAGAGTTTGATATAAAGGTAATGGTCAGTAGAGGGAATTTTAAACTGAGGGAGGTGATCAAACCACTTTTTGAAGGAAACAATGGCGATGATAGATTCTTTGACAGTAAGTGGAATTTGAAATAGGATCTTGTGTGGAGATGACTTGGTTAAAGCCCAAAATGTTCTCCAAGCCATCAATGAGATCTGAAGTGTGAGAGGAAGATTTGTTAAAAGGTACAAGCGCTATGTATCAATCACTAAGAAGTTATAGAGGGAGCTGGCAGGGTTACGAGCTGATTCTATATTTCTCCATGGGATTTCACGGGAAGGGGAGATCCAATGCTTAAGCTGGGTTAAATGTGTCTCCATAAAGTAGTCTTGGAGGTCAATCATGCCCATGCCTCCTGCTTTCCTATGCTTTATAATTTAGGTATGTGCACATCTGACTCATGTGGATTTAGAAATGAAGGGCCAGATTCAGGAAGAGATACGAAGGCGTATCAGTAGTTACCCCGTCGTAACTCGGAATCTGCGCCGGCGTATATCTAAGTGTATTCTCAAAGTGAGATACGCTTAAATATTGTTAAGATACGACCGGTGTCAGTCTCCTACGCCGGCTTATCTTAACTGCATTTTTACGTTGGCCGCTAGGGGCGTTCCCGTTGATTTACGCCTAGAATATGTAAATCAGCGAGATACGCCTATTCACGAACGTACGCCCGGCTGATGCAGTGAATTTACGACGTTTACGTAAGGCGTTTTGCGGCGTAAAGATAAACCACCAAAAAGATGGCGCACACTATGTTAAGTATGGACGTCGGGAACACGTCAAATTTTTCAGATTTTACATCGTTTGCGTAACTCGTCCGTGAATTGGGCTTTACGTCAATTATGTTCACGTCTAAACCAATGCATCTTAGCATCATAATTTGGAGCATGCGCACTGGGATACGTCCACGGATGGCGCATGCGCAGTTAAAAAAATACGTAAATTACTTGATCTGCAACGCTACTATCGGTCAGCACATTTAGCACAAAATTGTGGACTGGAAGGTACATAGTCGATGTAAAGACTGGGTGATTGTAGAGTTCATGACAACAGACTCGGACTTACGCTATGCCCCTTGGCTTCCTAAATCACATGTATCTCCAGCTGCCCTAACCCACCCCCTAGTCGGCACCACCCTTCAGGAATTTGACAGGGCTTGCGCTGCTCATGCAGTCTCAGCTGAATTTTGCCCAATCACTCCGGTGAGAAATAACCCAAACTTTCCCCCAGGTCTTCCCGGAACTTTTTTGCGATCCGAATGGTCGCAAGCTGAAATGTTGGCCAAACATTTCTTCCAAAGAGGTCGCTTTCTGCGGCAAACTGAACTTGCTGAGCGCTCTGACACTGGCTCATTCCCTTTTTGGTCCTATCTCCAGCTTAAACATTTTCTAGATGACCCGTCCCATAAAAAGGATTTCACAAGGGCCCCTACAGTCCTAGAGTCTCTTTGTTCTTGCTCAGCCCCACAAAACCATGTCATATCCATCTTTTACACCTCTCTATTCGGAAAGTTCTCCACACTTTTAAACTCTGAACGCTCCTATTGGAATTTAGCCTTGGGCTCAGAGATAGACGGGGAGAGTTGGGACTGTATACACTTGTACATTCACAAGGGATCCCTGAACGTCGCCATCCAGGAAAATGGGTACAAATTGAAAACCCGCTGGTATAAAACCCCAGATTTGCTCCATAAGTTCCCCCCGTCGGTCTCTGACCAATGATGACGAATTTTGCCCAGCACAATATCTTCTACATTTCTCTGAAGGCTCCAAAAAAGGGTACTTTAAGTCGGTGGCAATGCACATAATTAATGCTGCTAGGATGTGCATACCAGTACATTGGCGATCCTCATCCCCGCCCTCCATGGCTGAATGGGCAACCCGAATAAACCGTGTTGATGAGATGGAGGAACTGATCTACACGGCTTCAGATAATATCCCTAAATTCACTGCTATATGGGAATTGTGGACAACCTTTAAAAGTTCTCAATCATACAAAGATCTCTTCAACAAGGCAGATTAGTATCGTACTGTGGCATTGTTGCCCTTGGTCTAGGATGCACTGCTGGCCTGACGAACCGTTGCACTCTGATCATTGGATGCTGGAGAGGGTAGTTGGTGACTTTTGTACCCCCTCTCCTCATTAAGCCTCATCTGCCCCCCCCCTTCCTTTTTTTTTTCTTCTCTTTCTTCTTCTCTTCTGCCTCTTTCTCCTTCCTTTTTCTCTTCTGTTTTTCTTCTCTC
Organism: Rana kukunoris; assembly: GCA_029574335.1. Taxonomy (NCBI): domain Eukaryota; kingdom Metazoa; phylum Chordata; class Amphibia; order Anura; family Ranidae; genus Rana; species Rana kukunoris. The sequence continues at coordinate 34,042 of JAJQKJ010000090.1, read as the reverse complement.
TATGTTTCATGTCTCAACCCCTCTAAAATAGTCACACCCAAATGATTTGTTTCACTCAGAAAGCTGTTTATTGCGTAAACTTGCTCAAACATTATACATCTATGTTTTGCTGGAATCTGCTTGTACCACTTTCTTGTTTGGGCTCATGGAGCCGTCTCATTTTGTGTTGTATGTGAATCTTTTTTCAATTAAAAATTAAAAATAATAAAAAAAAAATGTAAAAAACATGGTCACAACTTATTTAATCAAAACACGCCCACCTCATCCACACTTGAATTACCTGGGCTTACGCCGGCCCATTTACGCTACGCCGCCGTTACTTAGCTTGGTGAATACAGCATTTGCCTCGCTAATTTACGGTGGCGTATCAGAGCTACATTACAGAAATTTAAACCGCACTACGTGAATCTGGCCCGAAGTGTCTAAGTAAGGAATTTAGGGCCATCGGGTGTCCTCATTTGATTGGGATTGGTATAGCTCTAAAGACATATAGTATTTGGGGAAGTAGTAACATTTTTAAGGAAGCAAGGCGGCCCGACCACGAGAACTCAAACTTGGACTTTGCTAGTTAACTAGCTAACTTTTTTTAATCAGCTACTTATTTAATACCCATATTGGGAATACCATCAGTACTCCAGATGTATGGATAAGAGGATTGTAGCTTGTTCTTGAGGGTGGGATCTATGCCCAGATCTAGAAGCAAAGATTTAGTGAAATGTACTTTATAGTATGAAAGCTTACTGAACTCTGTGAGAATTGAATGGTTAGCTGCGAGGGAGGTCTCTGGGTTGGTCAGAAAGATTATTATTTAATCTGCAAACAAATTTATGGTATGCAAGTCATGTTGGATCTGAAAGCCTGTGATGTCTGGGGATGATTTGATCGCCTCCGCCTGGAACTCTCTTCAATCATATTCTAAAAGGCAACCACTTCCCTGAAGAAATGCTACTGGACAACCTCTCCCTTATCCCCAAACCCAATAAGGATCACACTCTACCCCAAAACTTCTGTCCTATCTCGGTCCTTAATAATGATTTTAAAATATTTGGTAGATTACTAGCTGATAGACTAGCAAAAGTAAACCCTCTTTTAATTCACCCTGACCAAACAGGTTTTATACCAGGCAGACAAATAGTGGATACAATTAGATTAGTAACCAATATCATTCAAGATGCCAACTTACAGTCTCCTCAGTCTAGACATCCACAAGGCATTTGACAGCGTCAGCTGGTCTTACCTTAACAACCTTCTTCCCAGATTTGGAATTTCGGTCAATTTTTTACAAGGCTTCAATGCTCTATACCAGTGTTTTTCAACTCTAGTCCTCAAGGCACACCAACAGGTCATGTTTTCAGGCTTTCCATTATTTTGCACAGATGATTTGATCAGTTTCACTGCCTTAGTAATTACCACAGCTGTTTCATCTGAGGGAAATCCTGAAAACTTGACCTGTTGGTGTGCCTTGAGGACTGGAGTTGAAAAACACTGCTCTATACCATTTCCCCCAAATCCGTATTAGGATCCCAGGTAATAACTCAGATTTTTTCCCACTAGGTAGGGGCACAAGACAGGGATGTCCTTTATCCCCACTCCTTTTTGCCCTAGCCATAGAACCCCTAGCTCTCACCATCAGAAATAACCCAGATATTAGGGGATATTCAAATGGGTTAAATGAATATAAAGTCAGCCTTTACGCTGATGACACCCTTGATTTCCTCACAGAACCACAACTGTCAATACCTGTTCTTCTTAAAATACTAAAAATTTTCCACAATGTTTCGGGCCTAAAAATTAACTCGAATAAATTCTCAATCCTCCCAATCAACCTCCACCAAAGCACAGAAACCCTCCTACAACACAACTTCCCGTTTGTCTGGTGTCCACATTCCATTAAATACTTAGGAGTCAACATCACATCCTCACATAAACTCTTATATAAAGCCAATTACCTTCCCCTCATATCACAATTAGGTTCCCTCCTTAACACTTGGTCCTCATATCACATCTCCTTTCTCGGTAGGATATGTGCTATAAAAATGAATATCATCCCTAAACTACTCAACTATTTTCGCACACTCCCCATCAACATTTCAAAAACGAAATTAGAATCTATTCAACGAATACATTCATTTAGGCAAATAAAAAACCTAGATGTAGTTATATTCTTATGCATAGATCTCAATCCAAAGGCGGATTTCGGTCTCCCTTAATCTATGGCATTATTTTCTTGCTGCTAGGCTTTCCCAGCGTTCACAATGGTTCTCCCCATCCCAGGAAATACCCTGGAAACAATTTGAATCCTTCTCAGTTCTCCCTCTTCTTCTTCAAGGAATACCTTGGTCCAACTATATCCTATACCGTAAACTTCTAAAACATAGAACAATTGTTGCTCACCTGTTCCAACTTTGGCTCAAGGTTAAAGACTCTTATCTACTATCCTCGACCACATCTCCTCTCACCTCCTATTTAGGCAACCTCAGGTTCCACTTGGCCTATACCGACAGACCCCAGTTCTCATTATGGATAGATAATAATCTCACCACACTAAATTCGCTACAGTTCAAATGGGTTTTCAAATCTTTTACAGCATTACAAAAAGAATACAACCTCCCCCTACAAAACACATGAACTATTAACTGATTAAATCCTTTTACTCACAGCATTTCTCACTTTCTTCACATTCTACCAACACTCTATTTGAAAGGATCTGTCTAACATCTTCTAGAGACAAAGGAATGATTTCCCATTTATATCATTACCTTAACGACCCTAATCTACAGGAAAAATTCAACCCAATGCTTTGTTGGGAAGAAGATCTTGGTTGTTCAGTCTCTACAGAAACATGGTACTCCATGTCTGAAAACCTCCGCAAATGTAATAAAGCAATCTCATTTAGAGAAACTCCAATGAAGCTCTTTTTTAGATGGTACCTCACACCCTACAAACTACACTTTTTCTATCCCTCAATGTCCCCTAACTGTTTCAGAGGTTGCTCAGAACAGGGTACTTTATTACATACATTTTGGAAATGCCCTCTTCTGGACCAGATATGGAGTGCAGCGGCAACTAAATTTGAGAGTTACTACGGATATAGAATAACTCTTACCCCTCAAATTTGTCTTTTTTATGCCAAGATCCCAGATATCCCAACTTCACACATGAGATTATTCCATTCCCTATGCAGCTCCATCCAATGGATGATAGCCCTCAATTGGAGATCTAATAATGTCCTTTGGTCGCAGGTATTGGGGAGAATGGAAGTTCTTAAACTCTCTGAGAGAATATATCATATTTTAAATGACAGCCTACATATTTATGACTCTAAATGGTCTAATTGGAATATACTATAATACTCTCTATTCTCCTCCATACCACCCCTCTCCCTTTCCCCCCCTCTTTACCCTCATTCCTCACACCAATTGAGGTATCACCACGTAACAATCCATATAACTTCCGCTACCTTATTGTTTTTTTATCTATTATATATTATTATATATCTATTATATCTATTATATAATATTAATTACTATGGCTGTAAACTTACTGGGCCATATTCAGATGTAAATGCCTATCTTTAGGCGGGCGTAGCTTATCTCAGATACACTACACCACCGTAACTTACAGCGCCAGGTTCCTTATTCAGAAACAACTTGCGCCATAAGTTATGGTGGCGTAGTGTAAATGTGTTGGCGTAAGCCCGTGCAATTCAAATGTGGAAGATGGGGGCGTGATTTATGTAAAATCATCGTGACCCCACGTAAATGACTTTTTTTTGAACGGGGCATGCGCCGTCCGTGGACGTATCCCAGTGCGCATGCATGAAAATCACTTCAGAAATACTCATTGATAACGACGTGAACGTAACTTACGCCCAGCCCCATTCCCGAACGATTTACGCAAACAACGTAAACAACATAAAATTCGACGATGTCCCAACGTCCATACTTAACATTGTCTGTGCCTCATATAGCAGGGGTAACTTTACGCCGGAAAAAGCCTTACGTAAACGATGCAAATAGATATGCTGGGCGCAACTACGTTAGTAAAATCGATGTATCTACCTAATTTACATATTCGACACATAAATCGACGGAAGCGCCACCTAGCGGCCAGCGTAAATATGCAACTAAGATACGACAGCGTAAGAGACTTACGCCGCTCGTATCTTAGCTAAATTCCGGCGTATCTTATTTTCTGAATACAGAAAAAAAATACGCCGCCGCATCTAAAGGCCCATACACACGGTAGGACATCCAACAAAATTTCCCTTGGATTTTTGTCCTAATTGATTTGTCCGGTCACACCCATAGCATACACACAGTCAGACTTTTCTGCAAACTTTTCTAAAACTTTCCCATCATCACATGGTTTTTCTGCTCTTTTCTGCTCTTTACCGCCACCCTTTGGTTAACTTCTGCTATTGTTGGTTGATTTTAACATTGGTTCTGAGCATGCATATTTGCACTTTGCACAAAAGTTGATTGGATTGCTGTACACACGGTCACACAAAGCACCATCAGACTTTTGTTGCTGAAAAGTTGGTCCGTTCGCAGACCCAACTTTTTGTCAGATGAAACCTGAAAAAGTTGGTCCGATGGAGCGTACACACGATCAGACAAATTTGAAAAGTTGTAGATTTTGAAGTTGGTTGGCCAAAAGTCTGACCGTGTGTATGGGGCTTTAGAAGTTACGCGGCATATCTCGAGATACGCCGACGTATCTTGTTTCTGAATCTGGCCCACTATGTATAAACCTACTAACTTTCTGTTATCAATTACACTGTCATTTTATATATGCAACCACTTTTGTAAACAAAAAAAATGGAAAATGGATGGGGATAACGGACAGCCCTGGTGAGTGCCATTGGAGATTGGAAATACCTGTGAAAGCATGTTAGAGGAATACAACACCAGTATGGCTGAAAATATAGGCCCTGTGAAACCTAACTTTAGTAGTGTTCTTCGCATATAGTACCAATGGATTTGGTTGAATGCCTTCTCCATATCCAAGGATAAAAGCAGAGAAAGCACCTGACCAGTCCCAGCATGTTGAATAACGTCAATGAATCTTCTTTTGGCATTTAAAGCTTGGCGTCCAGCGATAAAGCCTGATTGATCCAGTTTGATTAAAGCCGGAAGAATAGGGGTCAACCTATGTGCCAATAATTTTGCATACAGCTTAACATCAATGTTTAATAATGAAATTGGCCTGAAAATGGCTGGAGAGGTAGGTTCCTTACCAGGCTTTGGTATAGATACAATATTGGATGGGGCAGACAATGCTGTGTTCGCAAACACTGAGGACACAGTGAGACTGAGGGTAGAGCAAAATTGTCTGTAGTAGGCATTCGAAAAAAGGCCATCAGGTCCTGGGGATTTCTCACTCAGGAGGGATCTAATTACTTTCAAAATCTCCTGAGGTGTAATAGGTGTGTTTAATGATTGCAATTGAACAATAGATAGGGTAGGTAATTGCAAAGAGGTAAGAATGGAGTCAATGTGGCTATCAAGAGGTTGGTGAGTATTAGGATCTGTGTATAGATTATATAAAGATCTATAATATAAAGCAAAAGATTCTTCTATGTTCTTTGGGTTAACAATTTTCTGTTTGGAGTGGGGATCTATTAGGTAGGCAATTTTAATTTGGGCTGTATTAGCTTTTAGGCGATTTGCTAGGAATTTTCTGGCTTAATTGCCGGACGAGTAATATGATAGTTTAAGAGCTTTGAAATGTTTGTCATATTGCTAAATTAGTAGGAGGCGGAGATCTGAGCTTAGTTTAGAGAGGGTTTGGGAAGAGGAATAATTGGGATTTTGTTTGTTTAGAGACTCTAGAGCTTGAATCTCCTTCAGTAGTTGGTCAAGCCACAGAATCCTCTGCCTCTTAAGGTGTGAGACAAAATTATTAAAAATACCTCTTACGAAGGCCTTGTGGGTGCTCCAGACAGGAAACGGGTCAGATACCAAAGGAGAGTTCAATACAAATAAATCTTAAAGGTGTTTATCTGTATCAGATACATGTTGGGGTAAAACTGAATACCTGAGAGTTAACCCTCCATATATAGGATGTACTTGGTGTATGTTCTTCCACAATTTATATAGAGATGGGGGTGTGGTCAGACCATGATACATCATGAATGGAGAAAGAAGATACAGAATTGAGTAGAATTTTATCAACCAAAATCATATCAATCCTCGAGTAAGAGTTATGAAATGAAGAATACAATGTGTAATCTCATACTTTGGCATGCTGACACCTCCAAGCATTGAAAACTTCATCTGTGGAATAAAGGTTGGAGCGCAGGAGGTGGGCATTTAGGCTTGGAGGATATGTCCAGTTGTGGATGAGATTAAAGTCCTCACAAACTATGAGGGAGCCCCGTCTGGATGCAAAGATTTTACGAAAGAGCTTCTTAAAGAAGCGCAGTTGGCGCGAGTTGGGAGCATAGATATATACGATGGTAAAGGGTCTATTGTTCAGTTTGCATAGGAGAATTGGGGCGCATACACACGATCAGTCCATCTGATGAGAACGGTCCGAAGGACCGTTTTCATCGGTTAACCGATGAAGCCGACTCACGGTCTGATGTGCCTACACACCATCAGTTAAAAAAACGATCGTATCAGAACGTGGTGACGTAAAAAACACGACGTGCTGAAAAAACAAAGTTCAATGCTTCCAAGCATGCGTCGACTTCATTCTGAGCATGCGCGGCCTTTTGACCGATGCCTTTGCATACTAACGATCGGTTTTGACCCATCGGTCAGGCGTCCATCGGTTCAATTTTAAAGCAAGTTCTCTGTTTTTGGACCGAAGGACAACTGACCGATGGGGCCTACACACGATTGGTTTGGACCGATGAAACTGAACTTCAGTGTGTTTTCATCGGTTTTAACCAATCGTGTGTACGTGGCCTGACAGTTATAAGTTTACATACCCTGGCAGAATTTATGATCTCTTGCCCATTTTTAAGAGAATATGAATGATAACACAATTTTTTTTCTTTCACTCATGGTTAGTGTTTGGATGAAGCCATTTATTATCAATCAACTGACCCTGATCAAAAGTTTACATACCCCAGTTCTTAATACCGCATATTGCCCCCTTTAACATCAATGACAGCATGAAGTCTTTTGTGGTATTTGTGGATGAGGCTCTTGAGCTTCACAGATGGTAAAGCTGCCCATTCCTCTTGGCAAAAAGCCTCCAGTTAATGTAAATTCTTGGGCTGTCTTGCAAGAACTGCATGTTTCAGACCTCTCCAGAGTTGCTCAATGATATTGAGGTCAGGAGACTGAGATGGCCACTCCAGAACCTTCACTTTATTCTGCTGTTGCCAATGACAGGTTGACTTGGCCTTGTGTTTTGGATCATTGTCATGTTAGAATGTCCAAGTACATCCACCGCCCAGCTTCCTGGCTGATGAATGCAAATATTTCTCCAGTATTTTTTGATTACATACTGCATTCATCTTGCCATCAATTTTGCCCAAATTTTCTGTGCCTTTGTAACTCACACATCAATGATCCACCTCCGTGTTTCACAGTAGGAATGGTGTACTTTTCATCATAGGCCTTGTTGACTGCTCTCCAAATGTAGCGTGTATGGTTGTGGCCAAAAAGCTACATTTTGATCTCATGATCTCATCTTTTTGCAAGAAGGCTTAAGGCTTATCTCTGTGCTGTTTGGCATATCCTAAGCTGGATACTTTGTGACATTTGTGTAGTAATAGTTTTCTTATGGCAACTCGACCATGCAGTCCATCTTTCTTCTTGAAACAGTCACACCACATGTTTTTAGAGAATCCTGTTTTTCACCTCAGGTTATTTATGGGTTTTTCTTTTCATCCCGCACAATTTTCCTGAAATTTTAGTTGGTCTACCTGACCGTGTTTTGGTTTAAAAAAAACCCTAATTTTCCACTTCTTGATTGAGTTTGAAAACTGCTGATTGGCATTCTCAATGCCTTGGATATCTTTGTATATCACTTTCTTGTTTTATACAACTTCAACCACCTTTTTCCCGCATATCCTTTAACAATTCTTTTGCTTTCCCCATGACTTATAATGAAGAAACGTCAGTGCATCACTGGATGAAAGATGCAAGGGTCTATCAGCAGGGCCGGATTCCCGACAAGACCACCGAGGCCAGGCCTCGGAGCGGCAGTGGGTGCAGGAGCGGTGCCGCACAGTGTGGACGGGCCGAAATCCTGTGTCAGCGCGTGTCACTCTGGCTCCATCAGTCTAATTTCTATTTTCTGTGTCCCCCTGTTATCCAGCCGCCATGTTTAATGTCAGCTGGGTGGCCGACACTCTGTGATTGGGCAAATGGGGTCATGTGAGGCGGCGGGGCTAACCTGTCCTTAATGCTAGTGGAGTCCCGCCTCTGCTATCTTCTCCTCCTCCTCCCCCCCATGACTGCAGTATATGGGACTCATCATTCCCAGTTGGTTATGGCAGACAGCCAGTGAGTGTGGCAGACAAGGGATCAGATCAAAAATCAGGTGAGACGACGGAGCAGCTACTACTGCAACTAATCATCCTCTGCAAGGCAAAGCCAGCACTGTGAGTTCTGCCTCTCTCCTCACAAGAAGTGCATGCCAACTTTCCTGGCTTCCTAATGGCTGTGTGACTCAGGACACGGAGCTGCTTCCAGTCCAATGAGTCCATGCAGTATACTGCTCAGAGCTCTGTTCCTCTGCTGTTCCATGGACATGTGTGCTGCTGTAAATGTAAATGGACATCTCTGGGGCACTCAGCTTGTATAACACAGTCACATAGGGCAAACTTCACTCACACAGTCTACACAATCCCTACACAAACATCAAAACTCTACATTATGTATTTATATATATATACAGACTTTACAAACAATTATCATCTTGTAGTTTAAAATCCTAAATATTTTAAAATCATTGCTTTCTTTTATGCAGAAAAAACGTGGCAAGTTTAAAAAAAAAAGAGGTAAAAGAGAAATGACATAAACATGCAGCCAACAATTAGATTGTTTCCTGCTTTATAAGCTTGTTGATTTTGGTTCACATTTCATGAAGCATGTCATTGTCCCATATGGTCTCAACAACTGCTGGAGGCGTACCCTATTAACCACTTGACCACTGGGCACTTAAACACCCTTCCTAACCAGACCAATTTTCAGCTTTCGGTGCTCTCACAGTTTGAATGACAATTACTCAGTCATACAACATTCTACCCATTTGAAATTTTTGTCCTTTTTTTCACACAAATAGAGCTTTCTTTTGGTGGTATTTGATCACCTCTGGGTTTTTTATTTTTTGCGCTATAAAAGAAAAACGACTGAAAATTCTGTAAAAAAAAATAAAAAAATCTTGTTTCTGTCATATTAGCGGGTTATTTCTCACACACAGCATATGCATACCACAAATTACACCCCAAAACACATTCTGCTATTCCTCCCGAGTATGGCGATACCCCATGTGTGGGACTTTTACACAGCGTGGCCACATACAGAGGCCCAACATGCAGGGAGCGCCATCAGGCGTTCTGGAGCACCCAGACCAATTCTGACATTTCTCTCCTACATGGAAAAATCATCATTTATTTGCTAGAAAATTACATAGAACCCCAAAACATTATATATGCTTTTTTAGCAAAGACCCTAGAGAATACAATGGCAGCCGTTACAACTTTTTATCTCGCACGGTATTTTCGCAGAAATGTATTGAACGCGTGTTTTTTAAAAAACTGTTTTGTGCTTAAAACAAAACAGTAAAGTTAGCCCAATTTTTTTTCATAATGTGAAAGATGAAGTTACGCCGAGTAAATAGATACCCAACATGTCACCCTTCAAAATTGCGCACGCTCATGGAATGGCGCCAAACTTTGCTACCTAAAAATCCCCATAGGCGGTATTGCAGAGTATTGGGGTATTGCAAAGTATCATGCAGGGTATTGGGGTATTGCCGAGTATTGGGGTATTGCCGAGTACTGGGGTATTGCCGAGTATTGGGGTATTGCCGAGTATTGGGGTATTGCCGAGTATTGGGGTATCGCCGAGTATTGGGGTATCGTTGAGTACTGGAGTACTGGGGTATTGCCGAGTACTGGGGTATCGTTGAGTACTGGAGTACTGGGGTATTGCCGAGTACTGGGGTATCGTTGAGTACTGGAGTATTGGGGTATTGCCGAGTATTGGGGTATTGCCGAGTATTGGGGTATTGCCGAGTATTGGGGTATTGTTGAGTACTGGGGTATTGTTGAGTACTGGGGTATCGTTGAGTACTGGAGTATTGGGGTATTGCCGAGTATTGGGGTATTGCCGAGTATTGGGGTATTGCCGAGTATTGGGGTATTGCCGAGTACTGGGGTATTGTTGAGTACTGGGGTATTGCCGAGTACTGGGGTATTGCCGAGTACTGGGGTATTGCCGAGTATTGGGGTATTGCCGAGTATTGGGGTATTGCCGAGTATTGGGGTATCGTTGAGTACTGGAGTACTGGGGTATTGTTGAGTACTGGGGTATTGTTGAGTACTGGGGTATTGTTGAGTACTGGGGTATTGTTGGGTACTGGGGGATTGCTGAGTATTGTTGGGTACTGGGGATTGCAGGGTACTGGGGATTGCAGGGTACTGGGGGGATGGCAGAGCTGGGATGTTTTGAGGGATGGCTGGATCTGTGACTGCATTTGTCACAGATCCAGCCACAGCTCAGCTGCTGACACCCCGCTCCCCCCCCCTCTCCTCGCACACTGTACAGAGAGGAGAGGGAGGAGAGGGAGGAACCGGCGTCATCAAATGACGCCGGTTTGTTTACAAGTGATCGCGCCGTCATTTGACGGCGCGATCACGTGGTAAACGGCCGCGATCAGCGGCAATTTACCGTGATCCGTGATGCGCCGGGTCTTCTAGACCCGGCGAGCACGGACACTTTCGTGAGCGCGTCCCAGGGGACGCGCAATCGCGAAAGTGAAGGACGACGTACCAGGGACGTCGTCCCGAGGTAACCCCGCCGCGCCGTAGCAGTAAAATGCTTATGGCGCGGTGGGAAAGTGGTTAAGAAAGTTGCAATGCTCACCTGCTGCAGTTATAACACATAGTTTTTACATCTGAACAACAAAAGTAATAGTTTCATTCTGAAAGAACTTTCACTCTTTGAAACTAAGTTCCATATGAATTTAGCATCTGGATTGTATAAATATACAGGTGCAATGATTTTGTGTGTCTTACATTCCCCTAATTTTCCCTTGCTTGGACGGTTTTCCTAATTACATAATACCAAAGACAGAATGGAATTGATTTACTCAATATGTAAAGTATATCTGATTAGGTGCAAGGAAACAAAGCTTTATATTACTAAGTGAACATGCTCTTTAACTTCAGTGAATAATCCTCAATACTTTTAATCTGGGATTTTTTCTTTACAAATCGCTGAAAAGGTTAAATCAAAATTATGGTGTAAAAGAAGATTGAAAATGTAATGCTTTATCATTGTCAATATCATAAAGCCAAATGTAACATTTTAAGATAATCCTACATTTACCCCCCTTCTCATAATAGCAACAAATAATGTGTTACATAAGGCGATAGTAAAAGTTTTTGTATTTAGATAACAACTTATTGACAGCACAGAGATATGTAACAGGTGGGATAAACTCCGAAAGCTGTGCCTAAAAATGGCAAGTGAAAGACAATGGACTAGCTCCTAGTATTATAGAAATGAAAAGAAGAAAGCGCCAAACTGGCATAGTGTAGCACAAATTATTAAGTAAAATACCTTATTAAACAAATAGAACTTACAAACTGTTGAGGGAGAAAGAGCTGTGGATTGTAATGGGCTGGGAGCTGTGCGGTAGTCCTTGGAGGATAAGAAAGCTGACTGTGGTGGGGAGCAATATGAGCCTGATGTCTGTGCAGGGAGACCGACGTCAGGCTGCCCTGTGTGGCTTTGATGGTATATACAGAAATTGGATGTCCGCCCAAAGATGATGTGTCCAGCTTGAGTAGTAAGAGGAGCTGTCAGTTTAACCACTGTGTGAGCCAACCGGGATGCGTTTTAGAAGCTTAACCACACCTCCTTCATCAGCCTCCTTCATCTTGCTCCCCACCACAGCTGGCATATGGTATTTTACTTAATAAATTGTGCTACACTATGCCGGTTCTGCGCTTTCTTCCCTCCCTTCCTATTTTACAGATTGTGGATTTCCAGACCACAAATGAAAGCAGCCTTGCTAGCACCACAGCACCATTTATTCCTATACCTCCGGGAATAAGTACCTTTCAATACCTCTTTCTTACCTGGTATATGACAATTTATGACTATAGGATGGGCACAGTGTCAGCACTATAGTGTTTTTTGGTTATAGCTCCCAGTATTGACTATGGTATCCTGGCTGCTGACCTTTCCCCATTACTGACTTACCATGCTTTGTTCTACACTGTGTCTCAGTGTGGCGGGAGCCATCTTTGTAGAGGCATGTTTTTTTTTTGTGTCTCTGTTTTTATTCTACAGTCCAGGAAAAAAGTTAGATTTCCAGGGTAGTGATTAGGCCCTTTCCCTTGTATGGCAGCGGCAGCACACAAGAGCCGATCTGAATATTGGCTTTGGGTGCCGACATATTGGTTACCCTGGACAGGTAAGTGTCCATATATTAAATGCCAGCAGCTACAGTATTTATAGCAGCTGACTTATCATTTTTTCATCAGGAGGCGGAACTGCTCTTTAATCAGGTAAATGTAATGTAAACTTGTAGGTAGAAAATACAGCCACTTGAGGTTGCAACTTCTTACCAACCCCTTGTTTTACTGTTTAAGTATATAAAAAAGTTTAACATTTCTAAAAAGTACCCAATTCACATCCCCCTCTCTTCCTCTCCTCTCCCCTACAGCTCTCCTAGGATTGGCTGTCTTTCCTGTGTTTTGACTAAATGTTTTCAAAACATTTAGTCATTTACCAGGATGTGTTATGTGGGGGAGGGGTGGATTTCTCACTTTTTATACTTACACCCAGAGTAAGGCTGAATGAACTTAGGGCTGGTTCACATTAGTGCGCAGTGCGAGATCGCAAGTGATTCACACCGCACTGGTGTTCATCTCACATGCAATGCAATTTCAGCCATACAAACTGTATGGCTGAAATGGCATCTTATATGGACGCACAGGACCCATTTTTTGGTCCACAACAGAATTGCATCAGTGTTTACACCCATGCGATCTGATTCATGCCCTAACTGTCAGTTTGCAGTGTGATATGCAAGCTGAAATGGGGGTGTCATTACCATTGTATGACACTCCCCAGCAGTTCGCATATGGCAGTGTGAACTGCCATGCAAGTCGGGTGTGATCTGGGAACCCGCAGTGAATTTGCAGGGTTCCCGAATCGCACCAGTGTGAACCGAGCCTTGGTGGGAGCAGTCAGGTGACATTTGTAGGCTGTATGCTTTAAGGCTTGGTTCACACTGGTGCGATTCGGGAACCCTGCAAATCCACTGCGGGTTCCCACGGGAGGGAGGAGGAGAAGCAGATGATGAAAAGCCAGGCAGGGGGGTCAGTATTCACAGCTGTCCCGTCGCATCGATCATCCCCGACTGTCACAGGACATCAATGTGTGTTTACTCAAATGACAGGGGGCTGTGAGCATGTTCTATTACCCAGAACACGCTCTGTCCTGTGCATGCTCTGGCCAAGGGGAGTGTAGAGGTGGGCGGGGAGTCTGCTGACATCATGACTCTGCACACCGAGCGCCGAACAACAGACCCGCCCACCGAATCTGGACTTTTTGGGGATTTCAAACAGCTAAAGGGGGGACATTTGACAGGTAAGGATACATGCAGGAGGCATGTACATCCTTATAGATCACCACTATGGCAGTACTTTAGAATTGATGAGAGTGGGTTTACATCCACTTTAATAATATTGTCATTATGTTTCTTTGTGCCCATAAAATACTTGTGCCTAGTATACTTTGCAAATGTTCTTTATATCCACAGAAAGCACATATAACCCAAAAAAAGTACATATGTTTTTTTTTTGTGTGTTCATAGTACCTTTACACGCATGTCACACCCACAGTTAAACTCCTAATTACTTCCTATGTTAACTTAATATAAATAATAACCCAGATTCAAGTCCCCAGTTCCTGCAATCTTTCTTCTAAGACCACTGACCAGGTAACACCAGATACTCCCGCTCTTGAGTCTCTCTCAAGTACCATGTGTCCCTCCTCTTGCAGGTTTCCCCATGAAAATTTACAATTAATAAAATGACCACCAAGACATGGTTCACGGGACTCAATGATATAAGATCATCGGCACAAAATTCATTGGTACAGAAAAATGTATTTGGTGGTAGTATACTACTTGAGGTCACCAGCACCAGCTCACTAAGCAACAAAATGGGCTTGTGCCAAACATATTAGCATTGTAAAAAAAATATATGCCTAGGTATATTTAGTACACTTCTGGGTTAATAACTTAACCAATTTTTGTTTTAGAGAATGCAAAAAAATAAAATAAAATACAAAAATACAGGAAATACTTACTTTTCAAGCAAAAAATACTTTTTCCTTTGTTCCTTTGTCTATCTAACCCTCAAAACATTTGAAATATATATTAATATTAGTAAAGGTTAAAGCGGGGGTTCACCCTTAAAGAACATTCTAACATTACATTGAGCTGACCTCTCTGACTGACAGTATGCTGATCTTTTATTCTTTGTCGCCGTACATACCGTTTTATGGCTATTTTCACCCCCGCTTCCGGGTAGGGAATCCCGCGGGACTGGGCGTTCCTATTCACTTGCTAATTGATTGACATACTTCCCACCGGCGCATACAGCGCATCACAAATTGACGGGAACTCGTGACCAGTCCCGCGGGATTCCCTACCCGGAAGCCGGGGGTGAAAATAGCCATAAAACGGTATGTACGGCGACAAAAAATAAAAGATCAGCATACTGTCAGTCAGAGAGGTCAGCTCAATGTAATGTTAGATTTTTTTTTCAGGGTGAACCCCCGCTTTAAGGTAAAGTAGCAGTAAAGTAAAAAAAGGCATAGTGCATGTGTACGCCGCTTGACTCTTTTCTTTACTGTTTTCATGTGGGATTGCTGGGCAGGAAGCACAATTTAAAGACATACATTGTCTTCCTGTTTCTGCTTAATTTATTGTTTATATTTGTGATCCTACACATCTCTAGGTGGTTCTTGAATATTACCCCTCCAAAGAGAGAGACCATATTAGATCACCAGTGGTGTAGCATAGGGGAAGCATCTGGTGCAGTCACCTATGGCACAGCATTTAGAGAAACAGAGAAAATTACTCCTGCACCATCCTGAGTGTGCTGGGAGCCTCCCCCAGACTGAAGTTTTGCAGCTATCCAGGGCTATCTCTGCTGAGGCCTATTATCTCTCCCAACACTTCCAGTGAGGCCTATCCCAGGTGTTCCTCTGCAGCAGCTTATTCTACCCCCTCCCAGGGACCACACGATCCAGCTTATTTCAAAACTCTTCCGTCGCAGCCTATCCTCAGGACCCTTTCCGGTCCAGCCTATTTTGGTACTCTACTGGTGAGACCTGTCCCCCATTGGAGCCTAAGCATGCAGGAATGGCAGCCACATGAGGGGAGGTGTGCCGATCAGGACAGATGGTGAAAGTATGGCGGGTGTTGGGTGTTCTCCTGGAGGGGGCTACCAGGAAGCTGCTGGGTGGCAGGACCACAAAACAACACTGAGGAGAGAACCTGATCATCCGGTTGATGGAGGCCATGGAGAGGTGAGGAGGATCCACTGATCTACATTGTACAGTGTGTGTGGGGAGTATGAGTAGTGCAAGGCTGTACACAGGGATGGACTGGCCATTAGGACTACAGCCATGGCCTGGGAGTTTCTTACTTCTGCCTAATCTTGTCCCATAAGGGGGGGCTTCGAACTGATTGTTTGACCCGGGTGAAATAATGTCTAGCTTCCCCACTGGTGCTGCCTATAAGGAGTACCGCGTTTCTACTCTAATAAAGTAGAACAGCTAGTGAAGGGGGAGAGGGGGCTTGGGTGGCTGGGGGGGAGTTGTCCGATTGCCATGGGAGAGACCTGTCAAAGTGGGCCAGTCTGGATGAAGTCCAGGGCCAAATTTTTGTCCCAGTCCAGCCCTGGCTATACAGAGAGCTGGAGATCACTTCACATTAGATGTACATAACTTTCAGTGTTTGTAAGAGTCAGCGTGGTAGTTAGGTAGGTCAGTGTATGAATCAGGTAGGTCAGTGTATGAATCAGGTAGGTCATTGTATGAATCAGGTAGGTCAGTATAGTAGTCAGGTAGGTTAGTGTAGTAGTCAGGTACCTATCAGTGTAGGAATCAGGTATGTCAGTATAGTAGTTAAGTAGATCAGTGTAGTAGTCAGTTAGGTCAGTGTAGGAATCAGTTAGGTCAGTGTAGTAGTCAGGTAGGTCAGTGTAGAAGCCAGGTAGATTAGGGTATAAAATAAGTAGGTCTGTGTAGTAGCTAGGTAGATCAGTGTAGGAATCAGGTAGGTCAGAGTAGGAATCAGGTAGAACAGTGTGGGAATCAGGTAGGTCAGTGTAGGAATCAGGTAGGTGAGTGTAGGAATCAGCTAGGTCAGTGTAGTAGTCAGGTAGATCAATTCAGGAATCAGCTAGGTCAGTGTAATATTCAGGTAGATAAATGTAGGAATAAGGTAGGCCAGTGTATTGATCAAGTAGGTCAGTGTAATACTCTGGTAGATCAATGAAGGAATCAGGTAGATCAGAGTAGGAACCACATAGGTCAGTGAAATGGTCAGGTAGGTCAGTGTAGGAATCAGGTAAGTCAGTGTAGGAATCAGGTAGGTCAGTGTAGGAATTAAGGATGGGTGAACTGTTCAGCCCTAGCATGAGTTCGGACCAAACATTGGCTGTCCGGAAGTTCTAAAAACAACCAAATTATTAGGGTCGTTCGACCATTTGTTTGGCCCGCCGAATGACCAAAATGCATTGATGACCCTGATTGACTGAAGCAATGAAAGCTTCGGCCCAAGTGCAGAGCGCTGTCAGAGCCATGATTGGACACTGTCATGATGACTGTATCCAATCATGGCTCATTACTCTTAATTAGGTCCCACAATATAAAAGTAATCTTCCTATAGCACCCATTTGTAGTGTGATATCTGCGTGGAGAGAGATTGAACAGTTCTCTTTTCAGTGCTATTAGACAGTTAGTGAGCTATAGTGAGCTATTCTGATTCTGTTGTGAGTGTAGAATATTAGTTTAAAGTAAAAAAGGAAACAAAACACACACCCAGTTAGGACAAGATGCCGCCACCCTATGTGAATTGGTGACGGGGTACATTGTACCCCTACCATTTCACCCAAAAAAGAGAGAAAGAAAGCAGACACAAAGTTGGGACAAGTCCTTTAATAAAAAATAAAAAATTAAATTCCTGCACTGTAATCCTTCTATGAGTCCAACCCGCCGCTACAAACGATACCGCCTCTATAGGAGGGCCTCGGGCACATGACGTACGACCCGTCTGACAGCTGTTTTATAACCGAGGGTCTGGCGCAATGGGGGTTTCCCGTGAAGTGTCAGAGGGGGCGGGGTCACCCGTCCACATCACGAGTGGCCCTACCCTCGGTTATAAAAGAGCTGTCAAACGGGTTGCGTGCCATTTGGCTAGGAGCCTCCTATAGAGGAGGTATCGTTCGTAGCGGCAAGTCGGACTTGTAGAAGGATTACATCGCTGGAATTTAGTTTTTTATTTTTATTAAAGGACTTGTCCCAACTTTGTGTGTGTGTTTTTTTCCCTCACTTTTTTGGGTGAAATGGTAGGGGTACAATGTACCCCATTACCAATTCACATAGCTGGGCGGCATCTGGGGGTCCCCTTTGTTAAAGGGGGCTTCCAGATTCCAATAAGCCCCCCGCCCGCAGGCCCCCACAATCACTGGGCAAAGGTTGTGGAAATGAGGCTCTTGTACCCATCAACATGGGAACACCCTCCCCATGAGGGCTCTCTCATCCCTCCTCTTTTCCTAGGGCCTGCCATGTTGCATGCTCAGATAAGGGTCTGGTATGGAATTTTGGGGGGAACTCCACACCATTTTTTTTATTTGGCGCAGGGTTCCCCCCAAAAATCAGGTCTGGTAATGGAATTTGGGGGTACCCCATTTTCTTTTGATTTGGGGTTCCCCTTAAAGTGGAGTTACACCCATTTTTTGATGTTTAGTTGTGCTGCATGCCCTTAGCACATAGTTTTCACAATGGGCAACATTTTTTTATTTTTTTTGGCTGGTAAATACCTTTTTCCCCATAGCTTCCTGGTCCTAATCGCCTAGGCGATTAAGTCACAAGGGATCCTGGATCCTGGTATATCTGCGTCATGGATCCCTTGCGAATCGCCTACCAAAATCTTGCGTTTTTCGTGAGAGAGAGAGTAGCTTTCAGAAGTCTCAGTGATGTCTGGGTGGGCGGGACAGAGCAGCTATCGAACAGCAGCCAATTGTGTGGCTTCTTAAGAAAGGGGTGGAGCCGCATCGCGAAGCATAATCTAACTGTGTGCAGGGAGACAGAGGAGCTTTCAGAAGTCATCAGCGATGTCTGGGTGGGCGGGACAGAGCAGCTATCGAACGCCAGCCAACAGAATGGGGTCAGGGCGGACCTCTATGTGTATACGGCTCCACCCCTTTCTTAAGAAGCCACATAATTGGCTGGCGTTCGATGGCTGCTCTGTCCCGCCCACCCAGACATCGCTGATGACTTCTGAAAGCTCCTCTCTCTCTCTCCTTGCACACAGTTAGATTGTTTTATAATTATAAAACAGTTTATTGTTTTATAACCTAACTGTGTGCAGGGAGAGGAGCTTTCAGAAGTCATCAGCGATGTCTGGGTGGGCGGGACAGAGCAGCCATCGAACACCAGCCAATTATGTGGCTTCTTACGAAAGGGGGAGGGGCCTTATACACATAGCCGCCTGCCCTGACCCCATTCTATTGGCTGGCGTTCGATAGCTGCTCTGTCCCACCCACCCAGACATTACCGATGACTTCTGAAAGCTCCTCTGTCTCCCTGCACACAGTTAGATTATAAAACAAACTTTTATAATTATAAAATGATCGCTGAAAGCTTCTCTGCCCCTGCCCACAGTTAGATTATGCGACGCGATGCGGCTCCGCCCCCTTTCTTAAGAAGACACATCTGAAAGCTCCTCTCCCTGCACACATTGATTATAAAACAATAATAACAAATAAAAAAACGTCAAATAAAGTTATGATTTAAAAACACCATGGGGTTGGGAACTTCTGCAGACAAGAGATTGCCATAGCAACCTGTCAGGAAGAAGGACAGCCTCCCTGAGGCATTACTGAGTATGTACAAGATTTGCAGGTGCATGATGGGTAGATGACTGCACAGAAATCCAGGAAATGAACAGGATGACCACAACTAAAATGGAAACTGCCTGCTTCTGAGATCAGTAAGTAAATAACTATTTTTAAAGAAAGTAAAAGCCCAAAAAGTATGACATATTTGAAATGTTTATTTACAGGTTTTGACAGTTACAGAGCAGTGTTTAAAAAAAAAATGTTTGGGGGACTGGAGCTACCCTTTAATATTCATACCAGACCCAAAGGGCCTGGTAACGGACTGGGGGAACCCATGTCGTTTTAGTTTTAAATGACTTTTTTTTCTTTAGAAATGTCATTTTGTGAAGGGACTTTTCTAAGCACGGGAAACATGCGCTACTTTACAGGCATACTATAGACACCTCCCAGGTATGAAATTTAAAGGAATATGTTACTTTTATTGTTTTACTTTAAGCATTATTAAAATCACTGCTCCCGAAAACACTGCCACTTTTAAAACTTTTTTTTTGCATTGATACATGTCCCCTGGGGCAGGACCCAGGTCCCCAAACACTTTTTATGAAAATAACTTTCATATTAACCTTTTAAATTAGCAATTAGACTTTTAAAGGGTGTTCCGTGGCTTTCGGATTTGCCGCAAACACCCCAAATTGGTTTGACCCGAACATAAAGCTCATCCCTACCTATGACCAGACCAATTTTTATGATACAGCGCTGCGTCGCTTTAACTGACAATTGCACGGTTGTGCGACTTTGTACCCAAACAAAATATAAAAAACAAATTTCTTCCTCAGTTTAGGCCAATATGTATTCTTCTACATATTAAAAAAAAATGCAATAAGCATATATTAATTGGTTTGCGCAAAAGTTATAGCATCTACAAAATAAGGGATATATTCATGCCATTTTTATTATATATTTTTTTACTAGTAATGGCAGCGATCTGCAATTTCTATTGGGACTGTGACATTGTGGCAGACAGATTGGACACTTTTGACACATTTTTGGGACCACTGACATTTATACAACGATCAGAGCTAAAAATAGTCACTGATTACTGTATAAATGTCACTGTCAGGGAAGGTGTCAACACTAGGGGGCGATCAAGGGGTTAAATGTGTGTCCTAGGTAGTGATTCCAAATGTGGGGAGATGGGACTGCCTGGAAGAGGAGACATATCGCTTTTCATACTTAGTATGAACAACAGACGTGTCGCCTCCCCCCCGACAGAACAGAGGTCTGTTTACATTGACAGATCTCCGTTCTGTGTCTCTCAGGAGGGATCGAAGATGCATGGCAAACATCGCAGCCGCTGGGCACGCATGCGCCCCCTAGTGGTCTTAAAGCGTCCGACTTATACCTATGGCGATTTGCCCAGGTGAGCCACCCTGCTGCAGTATAACTGCGGCGGCTGGTCGTCTAGTGGTTATTATATCCATTTTCTGTGTAGGAAAACATTCCTTAGATATCTGGTTCATATGTTATTAACAAATAGGGATGAGTCAAACTCCCCCTGTTCGGCAGAACACTGTTAAAGTCTATGGGACACAAACATGAAAAATCAAGAGTGCTCATTTTAAAGGTTAATATGCAAGTTATTGTCACAAAAAGTGTTTGGGGACCTAGGTCCTGCTCCAGGGGACATGTATCAATGCAAACAAAGTTTTAAAAATGGCCATTTTTTCGGGAGGAGTGATTTCACCCTTGCTTAGTGGTTGTGGGGGTCTGCGAGTAGGGGGCTTATCGGGAATCTGGAAGCCCAATTTAACAAAGGGGACCCCCAGATCCCGGCACCCCCTATGTGAATTGGTAACGGAGTACATTGTACCCCTACCATTTCACAAAAAAAGTGTCAAAATTTAAAAAAAACACACACCAAGTTGGGACAAGTCCTTTAATAAATAAAAACTCCAGCGCCGTAATCTTCCTACGACGCCAGTCCCGGACCCGCTGCTATGAATGATACCACCTTCACCGGAGGCTACCGGCCGAATGGCGCACAAGCTGGCTGACAGCTCTTTTATAACCGAGGGCCATCCATGACGTGTGATCCTGCCCCCTTTGACGCATCACGGAAACCCCCGTGATGTGTCAGAGGGGATGGGCTCACCCGTTACCAGTTTACATAGGGGGTATTCCAGATTCTGATAAGCCCTTGCCCGCAGACCCCCACAACCACCAGGCAAGGGTTGTGGGGATGAGGCCCTTGTCCCCATCAAAATGGGGACATCCTCCGCATGTTGAGGTCATGTGGCCCGGTATGGTTCAGGAGGGGGGGCACTCTTTTGTACCCCCTCTTTTCCTGCGGCCTGCCAGGTTGCATGCTTGAATAAGGGTCTGGTATGGATTTTTGGGGGAAAATCCAACACCATTTTTTTTATTTTGGTGCGGGGTTATAATTAAAATCCATACCAGGATTTTGGATTTTGGAAGGGTATGGTATGGATTTTTTGGAGGAACCAAAGCCATTTATTTTTAAATAGCGCATTGTTCCCCTTAATATCAATACCAGGCCTGAAGAAGGGCCTGATATGGAATTTGGGTGGGACCCCCACGCATTTTTTTTTTATTTCGGTTTGTGGTTCCCCTTAGTATTCATGCCAGACCCAAAGGGCCTGGTAATGGACTAAGGGGGAACCCGTGCTGTGTTTTTTCCAATGACTTTTATCTGTATTACCGGGACCTGACAATTCATTATAGCTGCGAGTAGTTTTAAATTACTTTTTTTCCTTTTGAAATGTAATTTTATGCAGGGACTTTTCTAAGCACGGGAAACATGCACTAATTTACAAGCATACTATAGGCACCCCCCAGGTACACAATTTAAAGGAATATTTCACTTTTATTGTTTCATTATAATAACTGCTCCTGAAAAAAACGGTTGTTTAAAAAAAAAAAATTGCATTAATACATGTCCCCTGGGGCAGGACACGGGCCCCCAAACACTTTTTATGATAATAACTTGCATATTAAGGGCCGGATCCACAAACAGTGGTGTCTTGTTTACGCATCTTGTTTACGCTACGCCGCCGTAAGTTAGGAAGGCAAGTTCCGTATCCACAAAGGACTTGCGTCCTAAGTTACGGCGGCGTATCGTAAATGGGCCGGCGTAAGCCCGCGCAATTCAAATGTGGATTAGGTGGGTGTGTTTTATGTAAAAGAATCGTGACCCTGCGTTTTTGAAGTTTTTTTTAACTGCGCATGCGCCGGCCGTGGACGTATCCCAGTGAGCATGCTCCAAATTACGTCGCAAAACGTCAATGAAAACGACGTGAACGTAACTTACGCAAATCCCTATTTGCGAACGGTTTACGCAAACGACGTGAACGATGGAAAATTTGACACTGGCCCGACGTCCATACTTAACATTACGTACACCTCTATACAGCAGGGGTAACTTTACGCCGGACATACGCTTACGCAAATGACGTAAAAACACTGCGCCGGGCATACGTACGTTCGTGGATCAGCGTATCTAGCTCATTTGCATATAAGCGCCCCTAGCATCCAGCGTTAATATGCAACTAAGATACGACGGCTTAAGAGACTTACATCAGTATCTTTTTTTGTTCAAACAATTTTTATTGAGTACAGGGGAATCAGATACAATACAATATAGTATAGAACTCGTCACATGACACAATGGGAGGCACATGTATATCGTAACAGTATTCATAATGCATTCAAAACGTATGCAACAGTATCCACATGGTGGGATCAACTTAACAGTCATTTATAGCAGCAGCTTTCTTCATCAGTAAGACATGTAAACAACTCAAAGTGGTGTAGCGGCTGTTACTCCTGGGGTCCAGCAAGTTAGGTAGGGTGAGCCGAGGGGGGGACCTTATTCGGGAGAAGGTACATGTGGTACAGGTGTATGGGGTTGGATTCTCCCGTCTATCTGGAAGTGTCCCCCTCCGCGATCGTGACTGTGGAGTCAGAGGAATTCAACGTCACTGGTGGAAGTAGGATGCAGATCCCATCCGTACCCGTCCACCCCATTGGGGTCAATCTGTGGACGGGTAGGGGAAGGGGATACAATTCCGAAAATTCAGAGCAGGGGGAGAGAGGAAGGAAAAAAGAAGAAAAAAAAAATAATTTTGGGGGGAGGGGAGTAGAAAGGGGGGAGTGGTACGATCTATGGGGAAGTTGGGGGACCAGTACCGAGGACGTGGCTCAGTGCGCCAGATGGCCTGGATTGGGTGGGGGGGGGGGGGTGATCCAGTGATTCTCTGTGGTGAGTCCAACAGGCCCATGTAAATCTGAACTTGTCATGTGTGTCATTGGATTGGTGAATGAGACGTTCTAGTTCTTCAATTTTCGTGACTCTCGTGTGCCAATCTCTAATCGTAGGCGGGGTCTGAGATCTCCATCGTAAGGGAATGCATTGGGTGGCTGCGTTTATAAGGTGTAAGGGAAGAGATCGACGATATTGCGAACGTGGCAGAACCGAGTGGTGAAGCAGGTATTGAGCTGGAGAGAATTCAATTTGATATGTGGTGATACGTACAATTTGTTCATGTATCTCCTTCCAGAACGATTGTAGAATGGGACATTCCCACCAGATGTGTAGGAGGGAGCCTGGGCCCCCACCACACCTCCAGCAATTTGGTGGAACCGAAGGGAAGATTTTATGCAGCTTGTCGGGTGTCTTGTACCAACGTGTACCCAGTTTGTATCTGTTCTCTTGGGCTGAGACATTGATTGACCCCTTGTGTGTGTGTTCCCAGATCAGTTCCCAATCTGTATCCGTCAGGTCGAGGGATAGGTCAGTCTGCCAGGCAGTGCGGGTGTTGGTAATCGGGGTTGCCGTTGAGATCAGTAGTGAGTACAGGGAGGAGATCAGGTGTCGCGGGGGGTCCTCGGCTGTACAAAGTTTCTCAAAAGGTGTAAGGTCCCTACACCAGGGCGAGGGTGACCGTGCACCGTCAAAGAAGTGTTTCAGTTGTATGTATTTGAAAATGGATATTTTCAAATGTGGGAAAGCAGTCACCATCTCCGGATAAGGGAGGAGGGCGTCGTCACGGAAGAAATGTGCCGCGCGTGTTTTCAGTGTCACAGACTTGGGCGTCTGGGCCGTAGTAGGGATGCCCGGTTTGAAAGCAGGGTTGCAGAGTAGTGGGGTCATGGGGCCCGGAGATGGGGTTATGGCGAGTGAGCGGCAGGCCGTTTTAAACTTGAGGAGGGTGGGGCCAATGAGAGGGTGGGTCAGGCAAGATTTCGGGACCGCATGCGGCGGTATCCAGGGGAGGTGTGAAATGGGGAAGTCTAGGAAAGCGTTTTCCAAGTTAACCCAGCCTTTGTCGTGAGCGTGATGATGCCAGTCAGTCACTCGAACTAGGTGGCAGGCCGTATGATAACGTGTTATGTCCGGTAACCCTAGGCCACCCTTCAGTTTTGGGAGGATAAGTTTTGCCCAGCTCAGTCTGGGTGGGCGGCCCGCCCATAGGAAGTTTCTGCAGCATTTTTTGTAAAGGGCGAAGAATGACGGTGGTAGAGCAATCGGGATGGCTTGCAGGAGGTATAGGAGACGAGGGAGGACATTCATTTTGAGGGTCGCGGCCCTGCCAAACATTGAGAGACGACCCTTGTCCCAGCTCTCCAGGTCATGTTTGATGGCCCGGAGAGCAGGCACGAAGTTGAGGCTGTATAAGTCTCTCAGGTCAGGTGGTATCTCGATGCCCAAGTATTTAATGGAGTTAGTGGCCCACTTAAAGGGGAAGTTTTGCTTGCAAAGAGATATTGTCGAGTCAGGCATGGAGACATTCAGGGCCGTCGATTTTTCAAAATTTATTTGAAGGTTGGACAGGGAGTTAAAAAGTCGGAAGTCAGCCAGGAGGTTAGGTAACGTAGTCAGAGGGTCTGAGAGAAACAATAAAACGTCGTCTGCGTAAGCAGCCAGCTTACAGTGGTTCCCGGGAACCTCGATGCCCCTGATTGTAGGGTTCGAGGACAGACGACGCAAGAAGGGTTCCAATGACAGGACAAATAGAATGGGGGACAGGGGACAGCCCTGTCTGGTACCGTTGGACACGGAGAAGGCGCTCGACAGGTGACCGTTCACCCTAAGTCTGGCGGAGGGAACAGAGTACAATGCCATGATCAGTTGAACGGTTCTAGACGGCAGTCCCAGTTTGTGCAGAACTGCCGACATGTAGTCCCATGCCACCCTGTCAAACGCCTTCTCCGCGTCCAAGGATAGAAGAAAACCCGGTTTGCGGGACGACGAGAGCCAATGGTGGATGTTGAGGGCTTTGGTGGTGTTGTCCCTGGCTTCCCGTCCTGGGACAAAACCAACCTGGTCCGAGGATATAAGTTCAGGGAGGAGGGGCAGGAGTCTGTTGGCCAGTATCTTTGCATAGAGCTTCAGGTCTACATTCAGGAGGGATATGGGGCGGTAGTTTGAGACAATAGTTGCATCTTTACCAGGTTTGGGGATTCGGGTAACATGGGCTTCCAGTAAGTCCTTGGTTTGTGCCGTCAAGTCAGTGTGTTATAGGCCGCCAAGAAGCGTGGTAGCAAAGAGTGGGCGAACGTTCTGTAGTATCCGGTCGGGAGACCGTCCGGGCCGGGGCTTTTGCCCGCTTTAAGCTGTTTCAGGGCGAGAAGAGTTTCCTCCGACGTGATCGGAGAGTCCAGGCCTGTTAAGTCTCTGGATGCGTCAATAGTAGGGCAGTAGTCCGCAAGGAACGAGTCAATGAGGGAGGTCCTGTCCACAGTCGTAGGGGTGTCCACAGGTTTGGGCAAATTATAGAGGCTAGAAAAATAGCGCACGAATTGGTCTGCGATTTCGTCTGATTTAGCCAATTTGTCTCCGACGGGGACGTTATTGTGTGGATAGTATGCGACGCTCTTTTTTCTGAAGGGCCGCAGCCAGAAGCTTGCCCGACTTGTTCCCGAACTCGTAAAAGAGTTTGTTTTTGTGAGTGCGTGTTTTCGATTTAGTTGCGTCTGGGGAGAGTTCCTCCAAGAGTTCCCCCCGAGCCACTAACAGTTCGTCGTGCGTTGCTCGGCCAGGGAGAGTTTTGTGTGGCGTTCCAGGGTTTGACCCTGTCCATCAGTTCAGGTTTGTCGGGCTCGCCGGTGTTTCGGCACGTTGCGCCGCTAGAGGGGGACATAAATCTTTCTCCCGTCACCACCACTTGTGTGCGGCCCAGATTAGAGTGGGTGAATGGGTGTCTGTCGCGTTTTCGGCGAAATAGTTATCAAGAGTTTCCGAGATGTGACGAACGTTTGCGTCGTCTAAAAGGAGCGAGTCATCTAGTCTCCAGATTGGTGATTTGGGACGGAGAGAGGGAAGAAGTAGCGTCATGGTGATCGGGTGGTGATCTGAGATGGTGGCATCTAGTAATGAAGTAAGGCTATTTTGTGCGAGAAAGAAGTGATCTATCCGGGAGTACTTAGCATGTAGAGGGGAGAAATATGTGAAGTCTTTCGTGGATGGGTGTAGGGTGCGCCAAGCGTCGTGTAGGGTCAGTGTAGTTAGGTGAGTTTTAATGGTTCTCAAGGCTCTGTATGTCATGCACGAGGAACCGTTGGATGTGTCCATGCTAGGCGTCAGTGGAACATTAAAGTCCCCTCCCAGCACCAACACTGCGGCCTGAAAGGCGGTTAGTTGGAACAGAACCTCGCGAAAAAAGGAGACCTGTTTCGTGTTGGGGGCGTATATGTTGGCCAATGTGTATACCATGTCGTGCAGTGTGCCCTTAAGGAAGAGAAACCTTCCCTGAGGATCCTTCTGAACGTCTGTGATTTGGAAGGGGCAGTTCCTGGAAAATAGGATGGACACCCCTTTGGACTTGGCGTCGTCGTTAGGGGCATGAAAGACCGTTGGGAAGTTTCGATCGTAGAGTTTAGGGACATTATCGGACCGGAAGTGAGTCTCCTGGACCATTACAACGTGCGGTTTGTCTTTCCAAAGTAAGTGTAGGAGACTGGAGCGTTTTTCAGGGGTGTTTAGGCCCCTTACATTCAGGGAGTAGAGTTTGAGGTGCTGCTGGGAAGGGCCCTGAGCCTTGGTGTACCGAGTTCTGTGATTTGGGGAGGGCCCCATGTGGTGGGGGGGGAGGAGCTAATAAAAAAAAAAAAAGGGGGGGTGTAAAGATAACCGATTAGACGAGAGGACGGCGTCCAGTCGCCTAGTGTCACTAGATTCAATCGGTGATGTACGGCGTATGGAAGGTCACCCCGCCCCAAACGGGGTGCAAGGCAACGGTCCAATACCGTATGGGGGTTGACCGGAGTCAGGGCAGGTAGCACTGGTTTCGACACGAGAAGTCCGAAACTGTAACTGGGTAGGTGAACCAACAGGGAACCACCCCAGGGTAAACATCTGGAATATCTGTAACCATAATGAGAAAGCCACCTCCCTCCCTAGCTCATATGAAAACTATCGGGTGTCGGGAGTCTCCGTATCACTGGAGCATAAGCTCGGCAGTATAAAGCAGGTTATCATTGAGTCACGGCGTCTGTATGACCTGAGTAATCGGGGAGCCCCCCAGGTGACGGTGGTGGTCTCGCTCTGCCTCAGAGGACTCATAGCAGCTGAATGCAGCAAATTCCAGGGAGGCAAGCAGGGGGAGTAAAGGTGGCGCGGAGGCCGAAGGGGTCTCTGGGACCAATGTGTGCGCGAGCAGAGACCTGGGCCCCCAAAACTCAGCGCGGCAAACAGAGGCGATGACTCTAGAAGGGGTTATACCATCAAAAGGGCAGTGGATCCCAGATGAGGCGACCTAACCGGGTTGCAGACAGTATTTATATAACAGTGCAACAGTGCAACAGGGCCTACAAGTTGAGACAGCTTCGGGGGTCATGGCCCGGTACAGACTGTCCTGTATCAGTCAGATCAAGACTAAGGACCTGTGAAACAAAAAAAAACTTAAGTTAACACATACCACATTAGAAGAAACGGGTCAGTCTCTGAGCGGCGTGCCGCGGTGAGGTACCAACTAGTTCACAGGTGGGCATGAAGACTGCTGTGAAGTCCACTAGGCAATCTTAGTGCAGCGCAGATCTTCGGCCCGGCAGTTCGGTCTTCGCCCATCGGGCTGGCAGTGTGGCGGTGACTGGGTCTCGTCGCGAAGGCGTCCGTGGTGGAGAGCTGAGGGAGTGTGAGTCCGCGTGAGCGAATGAGGGCTGTCAGCAGGAACAAAGTTGAGGAGCGTCGGCAATGTTTGGGTGAGAGGAGTTTCCTTCCCGAACAGGCAGGTGGCGTCCAACGTCAGGAGAATAGCGTGTCGCGTCACACGCCACGGTGAAAGACGCTACCCAGCGGATGGTCGCGCTGTGCGGCGTGGGAAATGTAGTCCCGGGCGGGGTCTGTTCAGCAGGAAGCGGGGGGACAGCTTATATCTTCACCAGTTGTGACATCCTGCGGTGTGGGATGAGGCAGGGAGCCCGGCGCCAGCAAAACAGCGTAGCCACAGAGGCAGTAACCCCGCTCCGTGGACCCGGGCAGGCTAGCAAAGGCGGATTCCAAAAGTACAAGAAAAATAAAAATAAAAAGTAACAAGGAACACAAACAAACTTTGTACCAAGGCGCAGTAAACTTAGCCCGTATGACCTGAAGGGCCTTCTCCCATTGTGTATTCTGCCCACGGGACTAGTAGTCCCTCCTTGCTCTCCTGGGGCCGTGGGCAAATGGTGAGCCGCGGGACCCGCGGGAGTCACGCGCCTCCGATGAGCGCCCTTGGTCGGACGGGGATCTTCTCCTGCGGCGGCGTGAGGCTTGTGTGTCCATCGGTACCTCTTGGGGTTTGGGTGGCCATCTACCCACGGACCTGCGATACGGCGCGTACCAGTCAGGGACAGAAATCAGTGGCAGGCCTAGGATTCGCAGAAGTGAGGGAGGTCCCCGGGACCTTCAGCTTGGCGGTGCGGCCTGATGAGAGGCTTCCAGGCAGAAAGGAAATTTCCACTTGTATCGGATCTCCCGATCTCGTAGAGCCTCCAGTAGTGGCCTGAGGTCCCGACGGTTCTGGAGGGTGATGCCAGAGAGATCCTGATAGATTTGAATGGGGGACCCGTTATACGATGGTCTCTGGGTCCTTGCCTGCCGGAGGATGTCTTCTTTGAGCTGGAAGTCTAAAAGACAGCATATCACATCTCTGGGGGGGTCGGTATCCCTCCCCTGGGGCGCAGAGCTCGGTGGATTCTTTCCATCCCCACGACTGATTGCGGTGGCCTGCCCATGATATCGTTGAAAATGGCAGTCACCTCACATTTAACATTGTCCCCTTCCACCAATTCCGGTAGGCCCCGCACGCGCAAGTTCCGGCGTCGGCCCCGGTTGTCCAGGTCCTCCAGGTGTCTATTCACATCCCTCAGTTGGAGGGTGTGATCGTCAATTTTGCAGGTTGATTTGATTAGGACTTGGCTATGATCCTCCAGGGTTTTTTCAGTGTTGGTAACTCTGTCTGTGAGGGAGCAGAGTTCAAGCTTCAGGTCCGCAATGGCTGCTGCGAGCGCATCCTTGATGTCAGTTGCAACTGCCTTCAGGTCTAGGATGTTGAGATGCGGGAGTGGCGGGGTTCCCGAACCCCCGGCGGCCATCCCCAGTAGTTGTGGGTGAAGCGGAGGTTGCGCCGTCAGGACTACGTCCGCAGCAGTGATGGTGGTGGAGGAGAAAAAGCAGGGCCTAACACGACCTCCTGGCGGGAGGACGCCATGTTGCCTCTGACGGAGCGGAACATGTCCGGAATATTTTGTCCCTGTGAGGCGGCCGGCTCCCTCGGGGAGCGGGACCTGGAGGCCGAGTTGGTTCTGGAGGCAGTTCCCATGTTGAGGGGATCAGTGAGGGAGAGAGATCTCGGCTGAAGTATGCTGATTCACCCCGGGGTGGCTGGAGCTGAGGATTCAAGCGTCCATCTTCCTGCTCGGTCCGGCCACGCCCCCATCAGTCGTATCTTAACGTAATTCCGGCGTACCTTGTTTTGTGGATACAAAACAAAGATACGCCAGCGCAAATTTGAAATTATGGTGGCGTATCTGGAGATACGCCGCCGTAATTTGTTGTGGATTTGGCCCTAAATTACTAAGTAATTAAAAGTAAAATTAAATTAAAAGTAAAAAATTACTTTTTTTTCTTTAGAAATGTAATTTTATGCAGGGACTTTTCTAAGCACAGGAAACATGCGCTACTTTACAAGCATACTATAGGCACCCCCCCAGGTACACATTTTAAAGGAGTATTTCACTTTTATTGTTTCACTTTAAGCATTATTAAAATCACTGCTCCTGAAAAAACGGTTGTTTTAAAAAAATAAAAAAATAGAATTAATACATGTCCCCTCGGGCAGGACTCGGGTCCCCAAACACTTTTTATGACAATAACTTGCATATTAGCTTTTAAAATTAGCACTTTTGATTTTTCATGTTTCATAGACTTTAACGGTGTTCGCGGGTTTGAACACATTTTTTGCCTGTGCGCATGTTCTGCTGCGAACCGAACCAGGGGGTGTTTGGCTAATCCCTACTGACAACCCATGCTACACCATTGCAGATCAACAGTCATTATGAGGAAGTCATAACATATGGAAGCAGAACTCTGCTTCTCTTCCAAATTGGTCATCTCGGCACAGAGACATGGTGTGGAATAAGGCATGGTAAATAGGTAATGGGGAAGTAACCCTTACCCTATGCTTGCCTTTTTGGGCACAACTTCCACAGATCAAGTCTTCTTTAACCACTTAACGCCCGCCGCATGTATATGTACGTCCACAGAATGGCAAGTACAGGCAGATGGGCATACATGTACGTCCCTGCCTTCTTGCGGGTCGGGGGTCCGATCGGGACCCCCTCTGCTACATGCGGCGGGTGTCTTACCTCGGGGAGCGATCTGGGATGAGGGGGCGGCTGTTCGTTTTTGTCCGCCCCCTCGTGATCGCTCCCAGCGAATCCACAGAGCCTCCACTCTGCACTTCCTCTGCCTGTGTAATGTAAACACTGGCAGAGGAAGTAATGTCAGCTCTCCTTTTGGCGGTATTTTCAATCCGACGAGAGGAGAAAAGACATCACAAGTAAGTCGCACCAACACTACACTGACACCATGCACATAGGCACACTTAACCCCTTCCGATCACCCCCCCAGCCCCCTGTCACAGTGTCATTGATTGCAGTGATCATATATTTACTGATCACTGCATTTAGTGTCAGTGTGACAGTTAGTGTGACAGGCAGTTAGTGTTAGGTCCAGGGTAGCCCCGTACCCCCCCTAATAAAGGTTTACCCCTTGATCACCACCCTAGTTAACCCTTTCACCCACTATTGCCAGTGTCACTAAGCGATCGGTTTTCTGATTGCTGTATTAGTGTCACTGTTGCCGCTAGGTAGCTAATTTTTTTTTTATATTGCGATTTTTTTTTACTAAAGACATGTGGCTGAATACATTTTGGCCTAAATGTTTGACTAAAATTTAGTTTATTTTATTTTTCTTATAACAAAAAGTAAAAAATATTGTTTTTTTTTCAAAAATTTCGCTCTATTTTTGTTTATAGCTCAAAAAATAAAACTCGCAGAGGCAATCAAATACCATCAAAAGAAAGCTCTATTTGTGGGAATAAAAGGACACACATTTTGTTTGGGAGACACGTCGCACGACCGCCCAATTGTCTGTTAAAGTGACGCAGTGCCGAATTGTAAAAACGCCTTTGGGCATTTAGCAGCATATTGGTCCGGGGCTTAAAGCGGAAGTAAACCCATCGATTTAACAGTTTCAAAAAGCAGTTAAATTTCCGGCATGCCGGGATTGCCAACTGTCACATTGGTTGTGCTCTCAACCAAACTGTCAAACCATCCAATGGCTGGTGTCATAACTGATCACATGTGCAGCACCACAGCACTTGAAGATTAAACAGAGGCCAAGATGGCAGCTTTCTTGGCTGAAAATGATAGAAGGGTTTACTTCCACTTTAAGTAGTTAAGTGCTTGACTTTTTCAGGAAATCTTAGTTTGACTCTGTGATTCCAGACTTATGACCCCTTTGAACAACAAAATATGTTTTCTGCCTTTTTAGAAAAAAGGAAAAATGGTAAATACTTTTAAACCTAATACCTAATAAACAGAACATATGCACAGAAGTGTGTGTTATTGGAACATAACACATATCCACCTTCTACTCCTGTATTCTTAGGGGAGTTCTCTTTATATGTATGTCTATTTTCTTTTCTAATTAAATTATTTTTGATAAATAAGGTAAACTACTAGATTAAACTGAATTTGTCTGTTGTATTGTAATTGAAGTTAAGACTTGATATAAACTCTTTACAGTTGTATTTGTTGATAGTAAACTTTTGTTTTTAGGCCTTATCGAAAAGAAACAGTGCCAGATGCAATGCTTTATGCATACATCATTAATCCATTTCTTTTATTAATATGTTTTTGTACTTTACAGATGAAAGATTTTTTTTTACATTGCAGAAGACAAGGAAGGTTTTAGCATAAACAATCAGCAATGCCTTATTAGTTTTCTTTGAAATGCCTGTTTAAAGCTTAAAAAAGATTGGTATAATTTTGATCTGAATCAAAAGCTTTAATGTTTGACATGTATTTTTTTAAAGAATAATTAAAATGTTTGCATGAAAAGTGTGCAGTTTAAATTGTGAGCTTTGTGTATTATTTTTTTTCTTAGCTTAGAGGAGGATTATATGGAAGATGACATGTTCGTTAATTTGTTTGTTTGATTCATTCATTCTTTACAGTGGGTATCAGAAATTTGTAACCTTCCAAGTGTTGCTGAATATTAAATTATTCTGTGGCCATTCAGTAAAACAAATGTAAGCCATCTAACATTCTAAATGAGACTCTGTTTTAAAAAATCCCTTACTTTATTCCATCATTAGCTCAGTCCTGAGAGGTCATACCTTCAAAACCCATTGAGGAGAAGAAGGTACAAAGTAAACAATCCACTGTGGTGCAGCATACACTAAAGAAAAGCTTCTGTAAACAAACACACTTTGCTATCCCCAGATCAGTCTTGTAATTTTGTGAGTATCTTTGATAGCATGAGTGTTTATGGTAAAGCCAGGTTATTAATAATTTTGCTTAAAAACAGAACAATTTTTTATTGCACCAATTTTGCTCCCAAAGAGGTGATAGGGGTACAAAACATGTTGAGACACATTTGAAGAGATGGTGATACTTCACAAGATTATTTTCTCTGTCAAGCATCTGTTGGCAAATTTAAATGGAGTTACCTCTCAATACCTCTGTTAATAGTGTGCACTAATAGTTGGATGTCTATTTTTATCTAAAATATTTTAGCTGAATAATAGAATCCATGTTTTGTTTTCTCCTCTTTTCGCTTCATTAGTTTGACTTTGAACCAGGCTCAGGAGGCACTAGAAATGTGCACTGGAGACACACATTTTCAAATGTGTTTGTCCAGCCCAACAGCCTTCAACTACTTGCTGATCGCCCCCATAGCAGTTTTACTCCTATAGGGCAGCAGCAGTACACAGGATCACATATATATATATATATATATATATATATATATATAGATATATATATATTATAATTCTGCACTTCTGGGTAGGAGGCACGAATGTCCGCTGGCACCCACCAATCATCAGGCAGAGACACAGAACTGTGATCTGCCTATGTAAACAAGGCAGGTCTCTGTTCTGACGGAAGGAAGGGATAAGAGTTTGTGTCCCTGCAAAAGCACCTCACACAGTCACAATAAACCACTGGTTAGGCACACCTTTGATCATCCCTGATATT